>PVJL010007399.1:50502-78874 GCA_004026885.1 Lyroderma lyra | reverse complement strand
CCGGTTTGGTTTTTTTTTTTTTTAAAGGGGCGGAGCAAGCGGCGGTAGGTGGGACTTGTTGGGGGCGGGCTGACCATCCTCTTGCCTTCCCAGGCGGCCTATCCTGGCCAACGCCTTCTGGGCTTTTGGTACTTTTACTTTGGAGTCCAGTGTTTGGTTTTTCTTATGTCTCAGCTCCTTATTCTCTCTTTACCCCCAGCTTGCCTCTAACGATTCCCTTTCCATCCCTTGCCCCACTCCACCCTTTCTCCTTTTTGTCTCCTGGGCAGATAACTTTCTTTGGGCCCTCTGTGCATCTAGGACCATATTAAATGATGTATTAATTTTTCCTGTACCAGATGAGTATTCAGTCAAAAAACACTTGCGAAACACAGTCTGTATAACGTAATTCACAAATGGCAATTTCACCCCTGGGAAGGTAGGGGTGAAAAAATCTTAGATCTTTCAAGGGCCACAATACATAAACAGATACCCAGTATATCTGTGTTTTTTAAATTTCATAGGAGAGAAGAAATTAGAAAAACAAATGTCTAAAAAGGCTCCTAAGGGGATGATTAAAAAAGAAAAAAGACAAAGAAACCCTGTCCTAGAACAGGGCTGTTCAGTAAAAATATGTGAGCCACAGTGTGAAATGTAAAAATTTTTAGTAGCCACATTCAAAAAGTAACGATAAATTTTAATAATATACTTTAAACCAAGATATCCCAAATGTTATCTTTTCCACATGTAGTCCCATAAAAATGATTAATGAGCTATTTTACATTCTTCTTTTTTCATACTAAACCTTTGAAACCCAGTGTATATTTTATACTTACAGTCCACCTCAAAATGGCCACATTGCAAGTGCTCAGTAGCCACGTATAGCTACTAGAGGCTGCCGTATTGGACAGCACAGTTCTATGACCTCCTTGCAGTGCTTGATTGGTTCTTTGGGGCTCAACTGACTGAAGAGCAAGGACAGCTTGGGCAAGGCCTGGTAATATTCTCCACTCTCATTCCATTGGCCAGAAGCCAGCCATGTAGCCCCAACTTAACTGCAAGGGATGCTGGGAAATAGCCCTTTATGGCCAAGCAGAGAAATTGGGTTGGTTAGGATCAAGACAATTTCTGCTGTAGTCCACCCTCTGGCCTCCGAAGATCCACGTCACTCTTCCTCCATGCAGGGAACACACTTAGCCCCTCCCCACGGCCCAGCTCAAAGTCCTGGATGTCTGGGAGATGTGTTGACCCTCCAGGTCAGGGTGTGAGGCCCCCTGGTGCAGAATTCATGAGGTCATATGGGTGGGCCCTAATCCAACGGGACTGGTGTCCTCATAAGATGAGGAAGAGGAACCAGGAACATGTACAGAAAAAGAAACCATGTGAGGACACAGAGAGAAAGTGGCAGCCGATAAGCCAAGGACAGAGGCCGCAGGAGAACCCAATCCTGCTGGCACCTAGATCTTGGACTTCCAACCTCCAGAACTGTGAGACAATGAATTTCTGTCATTTAAGCCCCCCAGTTGGTAGTATTTTGTCATGGCAGCCCAGGCAGACACCCACGTACACACTAGAAAAGAACACAAATATTTAAGGGTAACAGCCCTTTGACATTGTCATCAAGTGAACATCCCATGTAACCAGCACTCCAGAAGAACCCCTTGGAGACCCTTGAAGAGGTAATTACTACCATGCCTGACCGTCGTAGGTTAGGTTTGGCTAACTGGGCACTCGTAGAATTAATCAGAATGTACTTTTCTGTATCTGGTTTCTTTCATTCAGAGTCGTTGGGCATTGAAGGCCTTGTGTGTCCTAGCTGCTGTGGGGAGAACAAAAGGTAGCCATCAAAAGGTAGGTTTATCAGTACACTTTGCTATAACCTAGTATGTTTTGGCTCTTCTTAAAGGCTTTGAATTGGAAAGCTGATGTATAAACGCGGCTTTGGCTACAGAAGCAAACCATGGAAGCAGGTGTTGCTGTTCACTCTCACTCACTGCTTCCTTCACGTGTTGATTTGAGGAGTATTTGCTGAATGCCCACTTTTTCAGGCACCAAGCTGGGCCTGGGGGACTAACATGATTAAGAATTCCTGCCTGTAGCAGCTCATAGTCCAATGCAGGAGGCAGGTTAATAAAAAGGTGCAACGATGGTGCGTACAGAAAGTGCTATGAGATCTCACTTTGCTGGAGAGAGTCTGGGGTGGCAGGGAGGCAGAAGGCGGGTGAGTGTTCCAGGCAAGGACAGCTCATGAGCAAAGGCACACACGTGGAGAAGAGCGTGGTGCACGGCAGCCCCCGAGTAGCCCGTCTGTCGCCGGTCCACTGGGATCAGTCTCAGCAGCTGCACTGAGCAGAGGCAGCACCCATGGCTGGCTCCTACTCTTCTGATGCCCCTGTGAGTTTTAGGAACAAAAGACTCACACAATTTATGTGACCACCTGTCTTGAATTCTGGAACATTCAGCCCATAGTTCCCATGGTTCTTTGGGTGCTCAGTAAACGAGTGTGGAGTGTCCCAGCGTTGGGTGACGTGAGACCATTTCTGAGCATCCCCTCGGCCTTGGCTGGAGACGGGGCTGATCTGATACCAGCCCCAGGCCTGTGTTTCCCAGATAAAAACAGAAAGGACAACAATGATATTTTCTGAAGGACAGCAGGCTCCTCCTCCTGTCCTGCCCCCAGCGGCCGGATCACCAAGCAGAAGAGAATTAAAGCAGATGATCTAAGGAGGAAGAAGGACAGTCCAGAAACCTTGACTTTTTTCCTAGGACAATGAACAGAATTAGTAGCTCAAATTCCCACCACATTTCACATAGTTACTAACAATGATTAAAAAAGAGAATATATGGTAAATTCGTATGTGCTTCCCTGAGGATTTTATTAGGGGTTGGGATGGTGATGAATAAACCAGAGTTTTCTTTTCCTTCTATTTCCTTCTAATTCTTCCTCTAGTTGGGTTACTGTGGCTGCTGCTTGTCTCCATTGTCCCCCCACTTCTGATAGCACCCCTTCCATCCAGAAAGGAGAGGGGAGGAAGGCAGTGGGACTGGGCTAGAAGCCGTACCTCGGGGCGGGGGGCCATTCTCATGTTCATCACATTTGCTCAGAAGTGAATGAAACTAAAGCGCTGAGGAAAAAGCTGGAATATCTGGCTTTGCTTCCCCTGACACCGGTGGAGGATTTGTCCAGTCAGGGAAAGAGGAGAAAGCCAGAGAGCTTGGCAGGAGCCACGGCGTGGGGGCAGGAACGCACATGGCCTTCTCTCTCAGCTGCTGGGCTTTTTCTTAACACCGTACATGCGGGTACATCTTAGTACCAGTTACTACACGCTCGTTGCTTCCTATGAGTCCGTGTGATGCTGAACTCATTACTTGCATCCCCTTATGAAATCTGCACAAAACCCCGACTCTCCCCACTTTCCGTCTTTCATGGCTCTGCTTAAATTTCAAGTCTTCAGAGGTCTTCCCCGGCCACACCTCGTAAAGTTGTCACCCCTTCCCTGGCCCCCATGATTTGCTATGGAAGACCCTTGCTTTTCCCCCTTCTTAGCAATTGTATTTGTTTCTTGTGGCTGTTGTAACAAATTACCACAATCTAGGGGCTTAATAGGCTGAGCGGATGTCCCGTTTTAAAGGCCACAGAAAACAACGGGACTGTCCTGTTTCAAATGGTACATGTGGTCAGCCTCGTCTTACTGGGCTACATTCAAGGTGTCAGTAGGCTGAACACATGAACTGTTTGAAACAGGACAGACCCCTGTATTCTCACATCTCTCTGTTCTGCTTCTCCTGCCGCCCTCTCCCACTGTTAAGGACCCTTGTGATTAGAGTCCCCTTGCTAAGGACCCTTGTGATTACAGGGGCGATCCAGGTAATCCGGGATAATCCCCCTATGTTAAGGACAGCTGACCTTAACTTCCATCTGTGAACCCAATTCCCCTTTGCCATGGAATGGAGCACAGTCATCAGTCCTGGGGTTGGGACGTGGACACATTTGGGAGCCCATTATCCTGCCCACCATGGGAGTTGCCCCAGTGCATCATGATTTATGTGTTCACTTCCTTTAAGTCTCATGCGTGAGGTCTGCGAGGGCGGGCTCGGCGTCTGCCGCGTCCTGCGTGTGGCAGGGCCCGGTCCAGTGCTGACCCCTAGCGGGCACTCAGTGACTGTTGGGTGAAGGGATGAATGACCCCAAAGGCAGGTATTAATGCCTCTTCTATACATCAGGAGACATTCACCCAAGCTCTCACAGTCATGCATCTTAGAGTCAATAAAGCCAGGATGGGCTGGGTTATGCCACAGTGACAAACCACCCTCATCTCAGTGGCTGACAGCAGTGAAAGTGCTACCTGGCGGTCATGGGTCATCTGCAGCTTTGCTGTACATCAGCTTCCCTTTGAGAGCCAGGTGATGGAGCAACCTCTACCAGGAACGTGGCCGTCCCCAGGACCGAGGGGAGGGGCGTCCCCGGCACAGCCACTCGCAGACTCTTAACTCTTCTGTTTGGAAATGACACAACACACCTCAGTCACTTCTACTCGCATGTTTTGGACCAAGCAGGACACATGAGTCCAGCTGGTGGCGAGTATATTCGTTTGATAGGGCTGCCCTTACAAAATACCAGGCTGCCTTAAACAACAGAAATATAATGTCTCACGGAGGCTGCAAGTCCAAGGTCACGGTGCCGGCGGGATTGGGTTCTCCTGAGGCCTCTGTCCTTGGCTTGTCGGCCGCCACTTTCTCTCTGTGTCCTTACACGATTCTTTCCTCTGTACGTGTTCCTGGTGCCTCTTCCTCATCTTACGAGGACACCAGTCCTGTTGGATTAGGGCCCACCCATGTGACCTCATTTAACCTTAATCACCTCCTGAAAGGCCCCATCTCCAAATACAGTCCCATTGCGGGTCAGGGCTCGAACATGGAAGTTTTGAGGGGACACGGCTCAGTGGGTGACAGCCATGTGTCATTTTCCCATAGGAAGAACATCACGAGGAGGAAAAGTGAAACACTCGGCAGGAAATTTCTGTAATCCACCGCAGACTCTAACCCCGCTTCTCCGACTCCAAAGCTCAGGGGTCTCCTGTGATGGGTCATGCAGCTCCCTGAGGACAGAGGCTCAGTTTGCCCCTCTTTGTGTGGTGGCTGACACCCTGTCACGCTCAGTGTCTTCCTCACATGTGTGCACTGTCATTATTTTATGATGAGGACAATCAGCACCCCTTGATAATAAATAAATAAAGGAAACTGCTCCTGCCCGGTCCCAGTGCTTATCCGGCCTTGGGCAGGCAGTCGCCTCTCAGAGCAGACACGGTCCTCGGCACCCCCAGACCCCACTTCAAGACGAATCAGTCACGCGCTCCCCAGTTGCTGAGAGTCTTGGCCGCTGTGCCTCCAGCTGTGTTTCTCCCCGGCTGAAAAGAGCTGCCTTGCCCAGGATGCACGCTACAACACGGACCCACCTTGAAAACAGCATGGAAGTCCAGCCAGCCCGTCACCAAGGACCCACAGACACGATTACATTCGCAGGAAAGTCCGGAATAAGGGCGTCCACAGAGGCAGGATGTGGCTTAGTAGTTACTTAGGGCTCCGGGGGGCTGGGTGGAAGGAAGACGAGGAGGAGGATAACTAAAGGGTACAGGGTTTCTTTTTAAGGTGACGAAAATGTTCTCGAATTGACTGTGGTGATGGCTGCCCATCTCTGTGACTACACCGGAAACTACAGAACTGTATATTTAAGTGGGTGGACCGTATGGGGTGTGAGTGACATTCCCCTAAAGCTGTTAAAAAAAAAATATCCTGCAGTGGCTCCCCATAAACCAGAAGAAAAAGCCACCCTCATGACCTGCAAGGCCCCACCTCTGATGTCACCCCAAACCCATCTCTTGCTCATTTCTCTGCAGTCACACTGACGTCCTTTTCATCCTCAAACACTACAGGCTGGTTCCCGGCCTCAGGGCCTTTGCACTAACCGCTGCTCCTCAGGGCGGTCTCAGTTTATACGTCATGTCCTTAGGCTGTTCTCCGACCAACCAATCTGCAGTGGGGCTGCCCCCAGCCGGGCACTCACTCGCTCAGGCACTTCCATAGGTGCTTGGGAGTTGGCGTCTCTTTCACCGGAGCGGGAGGCGGGCCTGGGCCCTTCTACGCCCCACGCGCTCTCACTCCGCAATGACATCCTGCATGAACTTAATCCCTACTGGTTGTTGACTGAAATTTTTATGAAAACGTAGACTTTCTAAAGAATTACAGGAAAAAATGTTTACATTTTCTTGCAATTCTTTACACCTAGAATGAAAATGTTTACAAAGAATCCGATTTCTGTTATTTTTAATTTGTTTTTAAAATTTTTTAATGCAATTTAAAAATTTAATAGACTTCATAGATGGGTTTTAGGTTCACGGCAAAGTTGAACATCAAGTGCAGCGGTCCCTTCTCCCCTGCTCCCCTTCCCCCATCGACTTCCCCAACCAGAGTGGTACGTTTGTTACAGTAAGACCGACACCGACCCACCATTGTCAGCCCAAACCCACCGTTTACACTGGGGTTCGCTCTTGGCGGTGTGCATTCTGTGGGTTTGGATAAATATATAATGCCACGTATCCATTCCCACAGTACCAAAGAGAATAGTTTTGCTGCCCCCCAAATCCTCTGTGCTTCGTCTTTAAAAATGTATCAGGAATTCGCTGGGCTGGGAGGAGTCTGGAAGGTGAGGGGAGTTGGTACAAGTCAAGTGCAGCTACATTGTCAAGTGTCCCCCTTGAAGAAGTCCAGGCCACAGCCATGGGCTCGAGCACCCAGTTCCGGCAGGTGCCCCTCCTAGACCAGCGACACCGCTAAGGAGGTCCCCGCTCCCCCTGCATGCACTAGGACACAGCGTGCTCTCCGTACGTCCAGGTGGCCTGCTGGGCAGGGAGCAGACAGACGACATGCTGCTTCCACGCTTGGTTGTTGCCCAGGCCGTGCTGAGCCTGGCTGGGCCTTGCCCTTTCTGTTCCCCTCACCCCACCACCCCTTCCCTGCCGACTCATGTCTGATGAGTAAAACACCTCTGTGAAAATCTGGGGCACAAGCACACTCCTAGGAAACCCCTCCTTGGAGGGGAGCACAGAGGCAAAATGACCTCTACGGCTCTGCGGGGGGCAGGGTGTCTGTCCCCCAGCACGTGTGGCTCCTTGGGGAAATGTTAAGGGGAGCTCTGCTGAGCTCCAGGTACCACGATCAGTGAAATGGGACGGACTCCTCTGGTCTCTTAATATGGTAACTCCATTCAAAGCAGCAGGTTGGTGTGGTCTGGGGACATTTGATTGTATCATTGCTCCATCAAGCAAACTGGCTCCTCCTCTGGAATTGTGTCTCTAGGAGCAGAAACTGGGGGTTCATCTTGGACACCCCCACTTCTCTTGTCTCCGGGGGCCATGTCCCCAGGCAGCTTCCATGACTGTGCCCACCTCACCAGGTCTCCATACTCCCTGCAGCTTCTCCTCTGACTGAACCAAATCTCTCCCAGGTGTCTTCTTGGCCACCCGGTCCCCAGAGCTCCATCCTATGGGACCGTCCGGGCAGCACTCAGACTGGCTCCTGCAGCCTCTGGGACATCCATGCTCTGCAGTGCTGCTCCCTTTTCTGGTTGAGCAGCTTGACTCCATGCTGCTCCTTGCAAGCTCTCATTCCCACACCTGTTGTACCTGACACTGCTTGCAACTTTGCCAAAAGCCATTAACCGAGCATGTTGACTTTCTGCTCTCCAAACAAGGGATCCTGTCGTTACCAGGATCTGCCCTCATTAGTGGGCACAGGGGATTATAAACAATCTCTTCTCCTTTCACACAATCAATCACCAAATCCTGTCAAATTTGACATCTAAATAGCATTTCTTTTCTCCCTTCACAGAGATCTTGGCCTAGCTCAGGTTTCAGCATCTTGTCTGAACTATTACAAGAGCCACCTTGCTTCACCTCCTTTTGGTTCTCTTCCATTCCATCTTTCCCCGGAACTTTCTAGAGCTTTCCAGAATGTTCTGAAGGTCGAGAGAGCCCCAGGCCCCTTTCTTATTTTATTTTTCAATATACTAAAGACCAGATATGTCAAAGCAGGATTACAAGGTTACAATGAATTTTACATGTTTACTTTTAACAAAATTAATACTTTAATTTTAAAAACAATGCCATCCAATTGTACTAGTCATAAGATAACTGTAAAATTTAAAAAAAAAATTAATGTAGTACATTTCAGTGGTGTGACCTGGTGATGGGACACAAGTCCAAAGGAGTTTCATGAATATCGCGTGTTTTCCTACCCTGCTAGTATGTCCTTGTGACTACACACTGAGTGTCATTTGGAGACAACTGCTGATGTCCGGTTTTGGATTCCTTGGAGAATTAGGAGCCAGCCAAATGGTCCTTCCCACCTCCTACAGTGGCACAAATCAAACTTCGCAAAACAAACAAACAAACACTTCGGTGGCTCCAGGGGTTGCACCAAATGCCGTAGCCCCACCCTCCGAGCTCCGGCCACCCCAGGTGCATTGTCTGGCAGGAAGCCTTCACTCTCTGGTGGTCCCCTGTCTAGAATGCCTGTCCACCCTGCCCTTGGCTGACTCCCATTCACCCTCTAAGTCTAAGACAACGGTCATCCCTTCTGGGAGCTCCCCCACACCTGCTCCTCCTCCCAACTCCGCCTGCATCCTGTGCCTCGACTTCTCCTCACAATGTGTGGCATGGTTCGTCTGTGTCTGCTTCCTCCAGCGCTCCCGGGGCAACCTGAAGGGCCCGGCCTCTGTCAGGGCTCCAGGACCTGGGGAAAAGAATGGATGAACGGTCCAGTAAACAAACGATTAACGCGCGAAGTGGCACAGAGCTCTATGCCTATCAGTTCTCCATTTATTGGGGGCTGGAAACTTTTGTTTGAGTTGGTGTGACATGCTAACTTTGCAAGACTGCCGCGGGCAAGTTCCGGTCCAAGGCCAAAGTCCACTTATATCTTTCCTGAGGGCCGTGGTTTCGGGGCAGGCATGTAATCAGAGGGACCACCAGGTGGCGCCAAGTCCCCGCGCTGCGCCGCTACAGGTCATTTTCCTGCGGGGCCCAGGGAGCCTATCCCAACAGACTGCAGGCTGCTAGATTGTTTTCACGAAAGGGCACCCATGAGCTCACTCTGAAATCCCAAATCCAGTCCAATGGAGGCAAAGAAATTTTGTAAAAGCTACATCAATTCAGTTAAAGGGAAAAATTAGTACAAGGAAATATTGAGAATCTTGCCTCAATTTCGAGGCTATAGCTTAGCTACCCTTTTTGTCCTCTGGTTACCCACTGCTCCAGGAGCCCAGGCCTTAAGAGAGGGAGTGGCTGTGGCCTCGAATCTGCCTTGGCAGAACAGACTAGAACCTAGGTCTTCTATCCAGCGTTACCTGTGTCCGCTGGTTGTTCAAGGGGGCAAATGGGTAGGTACACTGGCATGGTCTCCTCTGGGCACAACCCACCCCCCCTTCTTCAAGAAAATATCTCATTTCCTGTGCCCCAACTGACCTCTGGGCTCCCTTCTTCTAGTTGGTAATGACTCCTTCGTACGTGGGTGCCAGCCTCTCCCTGTCCTGAGCTATGAGGTGGTTCTCCCCACCTTGCCCAAGTCAGAGGACCCCTGGGGGAGTGGAGGACACTCCACTCGGCCTCAGGTCCTTGCTGGAGCCATTCCTCATCCCAGTTCCTTCCTTCCTGGGGTTCCTTTTACTCACAGTCAGCTTGGGTTTGTTGCATACTTACTACTTGGAGCCGCAGATGGATTTACTGCAATAGAATGAGTATGATGAGTATTAGATTGGAAGTGGGACAGACAGGCTTCGTGTTTATTGGCTCTGTGATCACTCGCCACCCCCACCCCCAGTTAGCCTTTCCTGGACCCTTGTGGCCAGGACCCAGCTTTGCCCAACTCCAGGGTCCCCATTTATATTGTAGTCTGTGTAAGTGGCGCCCTCTTGGCTTGCTCTCCGAGGGTCAGTCCATCTCAGCTTGCTCAGAGTACACTGCACTCACTGCACTGCAGAGGCAGGAGGTGCTCAGTTCCTTCCCGACAGAAAGCTGCTTCCGCCATTGAGGTTACAAGCTTTCCACTTAATGGCTGCAAATACTGTGTTTCACCTGATGGCCCTTTTGGGCAGACATTGGTCCTTGCCAAGCCTCTCCATGGCCTGGATAGGATATGTCACCAGGTTCTGGTTCAGACACAACAAGCAGCTTTCTGATCACACACAAGGCTGCAGCTCACCCAGCCCAAACCCTGGAGGGCTTCCCAGGAGGTTGCAGACGTTCGCTTCACCTCCAGACCCAGTCTGGCCCAGGGTGATGGGTCCTGCCTGAGAACGGGACCCTAACATTCATGTCTCCTTCCCTCTCCTGCCCACTCTCTCCCTCCTCACCTCCCCGCTGCTCATCACAGCTGCCACCACCTTCACTGGGACCAGGATGGCTGGGAGGCAAGGTCTCAGGGCTCCTTCTCTGCTATTTCTCTGAGCTTCCTTGTGCCTCACCTTTATGGGGGTAGGGGTTCAATCAGTCCTATAGATGGGTGATAACATCACAGTCAAGGTGAGTGGCCCTCAGGGGACTCATTCCCTGACTTCTGCCATGTCAGTGAGGATTTTAGAGTGAGCCCATGGATTCCCCTTCTCAGAAGTTTCCTGAATGCCAATGTACTTGGTACAGGCCTTTTAAAGCCTCTGAATCCTCACATGGATGACAAATTGGAGCCCCCAAACGGTAGGGCAGGGGACTCAGGCCCCGGGCAAAGTACCTGGCACATGGCAGGCACTCCCTCGATATTTATGAAGTAAGTGGATATAGAAATCCAGGCTGGAAAGATTGAATGATGTCCCTAGGGCTAGAAGCTACAAAGCGTGTGGAAGCAGAGCTCTGGACCGCAGGACCCTGGAGCGACAGCCGGCATCTGGTTAGCAGCAGCCGCGGGCACTCGGTGTAGAAAATCTCTTTTCTCCCGGTCCTCAGCAGTGCTTCTCCGTGTTTCACTTACTGACGATGCCACAGGGAAACAGAATTCTAAAATAATCCCTCTCTCAACCCCACTTCCTCAAACTTCTGAGGAAAATTTGAACCTGGATTAGGACTTTTCTAAATTCTGTTGCAAGAACCCCAGCAGCTTACACAGGAGAGCACAGCACAGATCTGAAGAAAAATCCCCAGTGAATTTTTATCTCGCCTCTGGCGGTGGGAGCTGCACCATTTCAAAAGGAGGCAGCAGCTCCATCTCCTTTCAGGCTCCACTTCTCAGCAGAGATTAAAATGGTAAAAACCTTGAGCTGGGTCAAAGGAAAGCTCTGTTTCTATGTGGGCCACAGCTGCCGCCTGGAACAGTGTGCTTTGGAGAGAAAAATACTCTCAGTGCAAAGGGAACATTCTGGAACCTTCTAGATTTGTGTGCCTCCTTCTCTGAGAGCCTTACCTCCCTCCCTAGGGCCAGGTACAGACCGCTGGCAGGGGCCACCCTGTGGTTCTGGCCCGTGCATCCTCTCATTCCTGCAGACCGGGCCTCTCAGGACTGGGGTGTCATTGGGCCTGATTGACTAGGCGCTCCTGCAGACATTCCATTGGAGGAAGGGCCCTGGCTCCTGCGGCCCGGGACAGTCCTGGTCCTTCTTTGTTATAAAGACAGAGCGGTCGGTCTCTTCCCTCCCCTTTGGACACTCAGTGCCTGGCACGCAGTGGACATGGAGAAAATGTTGGTTGAATGAATGCACTTCACAGTGTGTCTGTATGAGTGTCTGGGGCGGAGCCGGGCGAAATTACCAAATAAGCCCTCCTTCCGTGCTTACCGAGGGCTTATTTCCATTAGCCACCACGTCACACTTTACCCCAATTATCTCCCACCACCCTCACAAGCAGTCTAGTGAGCTGAGAAGGGTTATTTTTATTTTGACATGAGATGGCAGGGAGGTTCTGGGGCTCCTCCAAGGTCCCAGGGCTGGGAGGTGGCTGAGGTGGGCGACAGTGCCAAGTCGGGACTCCGGGGCCTGTGTAGTGGCCGCAGTCGTTCCGTGTGAGTCCATTTTCGCCCTATGACTGTCTGGCCTCACTCTCGGGCTTATTTCCTTCAGTCCCGCTTCCCCAGCCTCCTCCACAAGCAGGGCTCCGTCTGGCTCACGGAAGCTGCCCGCAGAGGAGCCGGCGAGGCAGGCACTGTCCTCCAGGTGGCGCTGCAGGCAAGGCCGGAGTCAGCGCGGAGGCCCCGGCAGGCCCAGGGCAGGTGGGGAGCCGGAAGTGGGGCTCCTACCAGCATGGAAATACCGTGTCTTGCCGTGTATAATGCGCACCCACGTTTTTGGCCCAAACTTACTGGTGAAAATATCTTTCCGTTTTAATTTTTTAAATTCAAATCCTTATTTATTTATATTTAGGTACTTGTTTTTGTGTATTAGAAAGGAATTTTAGCATTTATTTTTAACATAGCATGGTACAAAAAATTTTATGTGTCAAATTTTTACATATACATAAAACCTGGTATTCCAGGGTATGGTATTATTTTGCATGCAGATATTGTTATTGATTTTGAGCTAAACTTTTAACTTGTAAGCATTAATAAAAGAATTTAAAACATTTATATTGATACGGAATTTGTACTACCTATGTACAATGTGCCTCCTTATTTTTCCCTCACAAATTTGGGCAAAAAAGTGTGCATTATACACAGCAAAATACGGGACATTTCTGTGAGCAACATCAAGAAAATGTTTCTGTAAAGGAGTCTTGGCCCACGAGGGACTGGTGCTGGCCTTGAGACTCCTGAGTTTCACCTCCCTCAGCCCTCGGATGACGCAGTGACCGCCTTCGCTCTGCAAAACTAAGGTGTGGCTCACGCCTGAGATGATCCTACCAACCCAGGTGCGAGCTGAGGGAAGTGTGTTACGTGAGCCTTGGCCTGTTTCCTCGCCTTTCGGCGGATTTTCTGTGACAGAACTTCTTAGGGCTCTGCAATAAATGACGACGGCCATTTGTCAATCTGGACGACGACGACAGTGGTGAAAAGCAAAATCTCGCTTCTGACCTCACCTTGCCTAATTCTCACCCTGAGGAAAAGAATTGACATCCTAATATCTGGCATCAAGAAGTGACATCCTAAAATCTGGCATTCAGAGAGGGGGGCTCCCCATCTTATAAAGCAATCCCAAGACTTTTCCCCATGAAGTGAACAGTTTTCATAGAGAGGTGAGACTGACTTGGGGTACCCTCATGGGATGGATGACAAAGAGGACCTCCAGAGGTGAGCCCTGCTGTCCAGCTCATGCCTTCTGGGGTTCAGAACAGAAACCCACAAGCAAGGAAGGAGCCAAGAGGCATAAGGAATATTCTGGCGACCAAGGAGATAAACTACAGAGGTAGTGAGTGACAAGTCTGGGAAGGAGGGTCCTTTAGCTAGAACAGTGTCCTTTAGGTAGAACAATTAGGAGGTCATAGGCACCCCTAGGGGAGCTGTTTTAATAAAGCCACAGAGGCTGGGATTCTATGAAACAATAATAGAAATCAGGGTGTTTACACATTGGTCGTATCCTAGCAACAGCATCTTCTCAACAGGGGTAAGTGTTCTAGAACAGGAAACCAAGTTATATAGGAACACAGTGTTCTAGAATGTCTGCAGGGGCTTGTCAGCCAATTTCCTGCTTAAAGGTACTCAGGAGATAAGTAAAAATTACCCCCCTTTCCTCTACATTTCTAGGTAGTGGGTAATCGGTGTTTATGACGGAAATAGAACTTAGATGCTCTGGGGTCACCTCCCAGATGCAGAGTTAACCGGAGGGGGACAGGGTAAGAGCGGCTTCCCAGCAGGGAAAACGAGCTATGAATTGTACTTTGCCACCTTTTAAATCAAACATCACTAAAAGTTCTGAAGACTCCGCTGTGGGGTTGCAAGTTTTCCCAGGACAACCCTGGCAGTGACTTCCTGTCCCTCCTCCTGTGGACTCTCCCGCAGCACCAGTGGCGGCTGCTTCCACCCGCAGCTCACTTTTAACAGGTTTTAATGATGCAGAGAGAATGGGGGAGGGTATTGGACCCCAAGGCTGCCACCCCACCCCACCACCCCGCATTGGGCGCTCCCTCCCGGCGCCTCCCATGCCTCAGGGGGAGCGCTTAGCCCACCCGATGTCTGAGTTTGTTCTGCAGAAACGGCTCCCAGTAGGCAGACGGTGAGCTGGTCTCTGAGGCAGAGGCTGCCTGCAGGCCTCTCTTTGTGGAGTTCGCTGCTCTGGGTAGGTTCCAGAGGACCGCGGAGTGCCAGGCTCAGGAGACGCCGGGAGCAGCAAGGTCCAGCCCCTTCCTCTGAGGTCCCGTGGCGGAGTGGAGGAGGTAATTTAGCCAACAGCTTCCTTGGGGAAAGTGCACCAAACTGGAGGGAAGAAGCCGGGTTGAGGGCCACCTAACGGAGCGCTGGGCCATCAGCAGAGACTTCCTGGAAGAGGTGAGGTGTGAGCGAGATCTTGTATCATCACTGCAAGGACTCAGCCTGGTGAAAGCTATAGGAAGATGTTTCTGGTCACTCGAAGCAGCTCCTGCAGACGCGCAGGTGCGGGCTAGCACGGCATGTTTGGGGAACTCCAAGTACAGTGTGTTGGCAGTGCTGGGGCTCAAAGTCTAGAAAGGCAGTGCCCCTGGCATTGCACCGGGCACAGGTAGACCGAGCAATGGCTGTACAGTAAAGAACATGACAGGGACCAGGTCTTTCTTCAGGCCGGAAGGGGCGGGGGCGGGGATTCCTGGGCAAATCAGTGTGAATTGCAATGGCATCATCCTGTCACTGTTTAGGCCCCTTGTCCCCTGTGATTATGGAATGGAGAGCAAGCAGGAGAGAGAGCAGCCCTGTGGGCTGGGAGAGCTTTAGGACAGTTCAGACCTTGTTCTCAGAGATCCTTGCAGATGGAAGGGGAGTGACAGGGCCAGCCCTCAGGTTCTCTTGAGTGTTGTAGAAATTAATACAAAAATGATCTTGGGTGGGGTCAAGCCCAGGCCTTTTCTCACTGGTTTCTTTGCTTTTATTAATATGTTTTTGATTTGTCCTGAGGGACAGCGGGGACTTGCGACTGTGCTTCCTGAAGGCACTTTTGGAGCTAACTCATATCCACTTTACGAGATCCGAGCTGGAGAGAGGGCCAGACTGCTGCTGATTTCCTTCTTAACGCGACACCTCCGTACACATGGCTGGAGCTCAGGATGCCAGGAAATGGTGTTCCTCGGACACGCAGGTAGGTAACCATTTCTGAAGTCCCTCACAGAAACTGGAGACAGTTGGCATGCTCTACAAACAGCTGGGCGCGTGTCTGACCGTACCCGGACTTGGCCTCCTCCGCGTTAGCCTCTTGTTTGGGACGCAAGGGGACCTGGGTAAGACGTGATCACGGTAACAGGCAGCTAATTCCAACCCGAGTTGCTAATCCCTGGGTCACCCTTGCCCGGCTGGAAGGCCTTTCTGAACTTGCTCAGGAGGGCCTGGAGAGGGGCTGTGCCAGGCGGGAGACCGGCTGCATGGGGGCTGTGCTCAGAGTCCTGGGCCTCAGGGCACGTGCTGCCCCGTCAGGAGCCGTGGGCTCGGGTTCCAGCCTGCTGCCCCACGCGCGATCTTCAGCAGGTCACTTCCCAGAACCCTATAGAAACTTCCCAAGGAGAGAGCGGGAGGACAGTCTGGGGCTGCCTTGGCCTCTCATGAGAATAAGAGTTAATGCTCGTGAAACTTTGTAAACAACGTGCAAATGTCGAGGATTCCTGACCCCACTTTTCGGTCCCGTGGGGGGCAGGGGCGTCTTTGTGGATGCGGATGGTGGAGTGCGGAAAGTTAGATGATGTACTTTGGATTTTTAAAAATCTTTTTATTATGGTAATTTTCAAATCCCAATGGGATCCATGTCCTCGTCACCAGTTAACACAATTGGCTGGTCAATCCCCTTTAAAAACGTCAACTTTACTGAGGTATAATTTACATACAAATAATGTGCCTAAATGTACCTTTTGATGAATTTAGACAGATTTAGACATTCTCGTACATTACCACAATCAGATAGTGAACATTTTCATCACTTCCCAGAGTTCCCTGGTGCTCCTTCCCAGTCAGCAGTCCCTCTCTACTGTCCCAGGGCCTCAGGCAGACCCTCCTGGGGACACGTGTGTCTTCCAGGGGAGGCTGGGATTACAGGCACAGTGGGGTCTCGTTCTCAGTGAATTTTGACGCTACCTTCTTCCCTCCTGAGGTGTTGCAAACCTTTGGGAGCAGACGTTCCCCTTTACCTCAGTAAGCTGTCAGCTCAGCTCTGCCTTCTGGCAGGTTCCGCGGTAACGTCAGGGAGCTAGCTGCCGACCCCGCCCCCCGCCCCCACCCCGCTCTAAGCCAGTCTTTGATTTTCTGTTACAGATTTGTTTTGACCGCGTTGTTTTTGCTGCCTGTGCCTCTGATCTGTGTTTCTCTGGCTCTGTCGTTTCTCCAGGTCGATGTTCAGGGAGGAAGCCACAGCAGTCACAGTTTGACCCTCGGCGTGACGCCTCTTCCAATTGCATCAAATCAGTTGCATCAGAGGGAAGTCACATTGTCGCTGGTCCAGGAAAGCAGGCCAGCTGAGGCCGTGCGCTGCCAGCTCTCTGACATTTTGTATTTTCCTGCGACTGACCCTGACATCCAACTAATCTTGATCAGCCTTTCTTTCAATCAGGAGGGAAATTTGTTCACCGTGCAGCTAAAACACAGTGGTGATCTCGTGATGGAGTAATAATGCCAGCTTCATTATTTCTGCTCTTTGTGACTATTTTTAAAATATAAAGTCTCTTGGCAGTGAATAATTATATGCTGGTAGATACTTCAGTGGTTTGAACATTTCTTATTTTCTAATTCTAGGTATCTGGTTAGTGTAATGGGCATTTTTATTCATATAAGAATAAAAAATCCAAGTATTTACAAAAATTAAATATGGTATCGAAGTCAGCGTATAATTACAGACTACGCCCACAGAAGCTGCTGTCTCGGTGGCCCCTGACGCTGGGGGAGACACAGTGCAGCGGAAGGAACTCACGGGGATTTGAAGCCAGCCAGACCCGCGTTCAAGTCCCAGCCGTGTCACTCGCTAGCTGTCATGTTGGTCAAGGCCGTGACCTTTCTGATTCTGGGGTTCCTCAGATGTGACCAAATATTTGTAGTATCTCCTAGGATGGTCAGGGGGATGTTTGCTATGGCCTTTGCTTGAAGTAGATGTCCTTTTAGATTTGCAAAGTCATCATATCAAACGCGACGTCACCCAGAGCTTGGATGTCCTTCTGCACCCATCGTGTCCCATAAAGTACAAAGCTGAACGGAGCCTTCAAAACACAGAAGGAAGGGCATTTGTTCCTAAGAAAAATTACCACAATGGGGAGAAGTGGGTGGAATCTGAACACGGAGCATTTCTATTCCCTAAAAGGAGAGAAAGTGTCCTTAGCCCAGCAGGCGGGGCACAGCCTGAGCCTAACTGAGTGTTAAGATCGGAGGGGTCCATGGGGTTGTAGCCAAAGGAAGGACATGTAGAAAAGCTCCAGGTAGGGGGGACGCACTGCCCGAGGTGGGGAGCTCTGACCTAGGGGTGCCACCCTACAGCCCTGTCCCTTGAAAGAGATGACAGCCAGGCTGCCGCTCCCCTAACACTGCTGCCGCTTCCTCCCAGGCTCTGAGTTCACTCGGCATGCACCCCATTATCTGCAGGGTGCTCATGGGATGCCCTCCTATAACGTAACGTGGCCGTGTGGGGCCCAAAGTCACAGTCTGTGATGTAGGGGTGCACATTAGGGAGTAGGACAAATATTAGGATCCCCACTTATATTTATTTTTCATCTTGTTCTAATGCTCTATTTTAGGTTCACTGGTTTATAATGTGCACAATGTGGTGGTTTAATCATATGACCACTTATAAAATTTATAAAAGATAAAGGTGCACTTGCTTAGGTTGCATGCTCTAGGTATAAACATAAACCAGTGGGACAAAATGTAGGTTGAGAGAAAAGTACAAACAGGCAAACACAGAAAAGTGCCTTATGACAAAACCAGGCAGTATGGACTAGTGGGGACATGTACATTTTGTCAGTGGTGCTGAGATCAAAATAACCATATACAAGTAGAAAAAAAAAAAAGAAACAGAGTCCTTCCATTTACAAAAATCAGTTCCAGAGAGATTAAAGACCCAGCTATGAATGTCAAAATTATAACCCTTTAAGAAGATAATATTTATCTTTATAACCCGTAATTAAGTAAAAAGTTCTTAAACAAGATGCAAAGAAGTACAGATCATAAAGATAAACATCCATAAATCAGATAACATTGAAAGTAAGCATTTTTGTTCATTAAAGAGGCATGCAGAGAATTCACAAATCTGTCCCCTGCTGCGGGCAATGTAAGTTGGCACAGGGACTCGGGGAAAAGGTACAGATTCTAGAGAAAGTCTCATCAGGAGCACTCACACGGCACCGCCCTCAGTGGCCTAACCCTACGCACTGATGGCGGGCGGAGGGGTAAATAAGTTCCTGGTACCTTTACATGGTGGAATGCTCTAGAGAAGTGACAATAAATTCACGGCAAATATGTGCACGAGGAGAGATAAATTTCAGGAATATACAGCAAGCATTAGGAAGGAGAAGAATGAGTCTATAGCCTTCCATTTATGTAAAGTTCAAAACCACGCAAAACGAAATATATTTTCGGGGATACAATGGGGTGAAACTACCTGCACAGCAAGGAAATGTAAACACACAATTCATGGCGGAGGAACCTCGATGTGGGGAAGGGGGACAGGATGGGGAAGGTGCCAGCCCTTTTCTGGGGCTTAAGCTGGGTTGCGGGTATGTGGGTGTTTGCACCCGCCGCACTGGCTATAACTATCCTTCAGTATTTACTTGTATCCACTTCTATATCTACTTGTATCGTCTTCTGTATCTACTCGATATAAACAATGGTTCCACACTTTGGGTTGACAAGGAGCCTAACGGCTGTGTCTTCACGGCAGCCCCGCCCACATCCGATTACTGCTCTGGGAGCTTGTCGTGGCAAACCAGGGTCTGCTGCATGCAATCCCGACTCTTGCCCACCGTGTTTGGGGTACCCTGGACAGCTGGAGTGGTGCCAAGGACCACACAAGGAGGGAGGCAGCAAGTGGGCTCTCCAGGAGGGCCCCCTGCGCTTCTCATGGTGACCTCAGAGGCAGGGAGGGGTCTGTGCCCTTCTTGAGCCCGTCTGGACTGTTTGGTCTGAGAGCAGTTTAGCCGGGCGACGCCAGGCCCTTCCTGGCCCTGGGGGACGAACCACCAGACACCCAGCGTTGTGAGGGGGAGGCAAGCGTGGAATACTGCGAGCGAGCGGGTGCGCCACGGCTCTGCCTCACCTATGGTTGTCAAGGTTACCGGAGCCTCATGTTTCTTAGTAACCACTCCTCCCAAAATAGCCTCCACGGGTGCCAGGCAGCGAACTGCGTCCTGTATTATGATCATCTTCCACGTTGTTTTGAGAAGACACGAGGGCCCCGTACGTGGAACACCATTACACAGGGCACGCACCCCCCCTCCTCATCTTTACTGCAGCTGGGTGCAGGGTCATGCACCCATGTTTCAGATGAGAAGGAGGGGTTAAGTGACTTGCTCAAGCCAGCCGGCTCACACGTATCGGAACTGAATGGAAAACCCACATTTCCGGAGGCCCGAGGCAGCCTCTCCCTGCACCCAGAGCGCCTCGGTGGTTACACCGCGGGGGAGGGGGTGCAGGTGGGCACCAGCTGGGAAGGTGTCAGCGTGTTGGGTTTAGTAGCTGGTACTGCCACTGGCCCCTGCCTTCTTCTTGCCGGCAGAACCCCGGTTTTGTTCAGGTATGGGGCGACTCTGAGCTTCTAGGACCCCCTGCCCCTGGGGGTGAAGGTTAATTAGCTGTGATGATAGTTCCATGCCCCCTTGTTAGTGATGGTTTAAATGTGGGTTGGAACGAGGCTGACCAGACGGACCGTTTTAACCGGGACAGGAAACGACGGTATCGTCCTGTTTCAAACAGTGCATCTGCCCGGCCCAACTGGAACCCAGTTCTGGCTGACGGAGGTGCGTGAGTCTGCAGGGACAGTAGTTCTGGGAAAGAACCAGGGGGCAAGGCCCCTCCTCTACGGCTGTCGTCCCTTTGCATGTGGCAGAGTCCGTTGGATGGTCACAAGGGGATCTGGTGCTGATGGTGGCTGATAGGAGGGTGGGAATCCTTTGGGTCCAGCTCTGAGAGGCCACCTCTTCCTCGGAGTCAGGCCCCCTTCATGTGGCAGCATCTTGTTGGGTCCCCTTCAACGGCACCTGTGGCCTTCTGCTCTGTGGAGAGCACTGTACAGGTGTGTCCTTCCTGTCCTATTGGGCTGTGAGCTCCCTGGTGCTGGGCATCTGTCCCTTAGTCACCCACACCCCCACTGCAATCTTCACATGGTAGGGGGTAGACAGGAAGTCACTGCAGGATCTCTAGTGGGAGGTATGTGTACCCCCATTTATGAGGGGCTCCTTGGGGACTCTCAGTCGAGGGGCCTCAGCTCAGGCCTTATGTAAAGCTGAAGTACAAGTACTGCCCTGCACACCCTCAGACAGCAGGCTTATTTGGGAAACTCTTTCTGTTCAAGATCCTTCACAGCAGAGGCAGTGATCATAGTGACAACTTAGAAGAAGTTTCATTAATGTGCAGAGAAGCAAGCAGCGTTCTAAGAAGCACTGTCACTTCATCACTCATGCCACCTTTATTGAGTGTCTGCTTGTCAAATGTCTGGTGGGTGCTAAGCACCGGGCCCAGAGGGAAAGTTACACAAAATAGGTAAGCTATGACTCCCGCGCCCCAACTCAGAGCCCACAGCCCGGTGGGGTGACTCCACACCCATGGAGAGCTTCCGCCCGGCAGGGAGGGGCCGTGGAGGACAGCAGAGGCTAACGGGTCCTCTGAGTTGAAAGTGAGCAAGACTGGAGGAGGCAGAAAGCAGGGTGGGCTCGGGGACCACACACTTGGGTCCCCAAGTGCCAGGGGAAAGATGGCAGCACCTGGAAAGGTGTCAAAGAGGTTCAGGTGGGACAGTGAGACAAGACTATGGAGGGCCAGGTGGTTGGGGGCAGTGAGGGAGGAGCAGGCCAGTCAGGAAGCAGTGGGCGTCTGTGTGGACGCCTGTCCCCTTGCAGTCCTCAGTGAGAGTCAGTGCCTTCCTCCTCTGCCCTCTCTCGTGATGCCCGCCCGTGGCATTTTGCTCTGTGCATGCTGAAGAGGTTGAGATGTCTTTAGGATCTGCTCCTCCATTCTGGAAGTCTTAATCTTGAGACGAGAGCAAAGAATCTTGGAGAGGCCACTGGGTTCTGTCCTTGGCCCCAGTGAGGATAATAAGTTATTACAACTGTCAATGTTATTAAGGTGAACTAAGGGATCCTATGGGGAAATAAATAGCTGATTCAGTTCTTGGTGGGTAGTGGTGCTGAATAAATGTCCTTGCACCATGGCTCCAAGTGAGGCCTGAGTTGAGATGATGTCAGTCAACAAAGATTTATTGAAAACTTACTATGTGCCATGCACCAGGGCTATAGCAGTAGAAGACACAGTACCTGCTCTTATGGAGCTGGGAGTCTTTGGGGGAGAAGGGAGACATTGATTAGATTATTACGAAGGCTCATGTCTATAGTCTTGGGTCCATGCGCACCTAACTAGGGCCTCTGTGCTGCTGCTGTGGCCTAGAAGGTGTCCTCCAGAGGGGCCTCCCTTGGGGCCCACAAGCTCATCCCTTGTGGGAAAGTGCTGGAATTCTGCCCTAAGTTCCTGGCACCTCATCAAATGCCAGCTCAGCCTACAACTATGCACTCCTGCTTGACCATCTCCTGTTTTGGTGTCCTCCAGGAAGCCACTCAACAGTCTCTGTGAGTCAGAGAGCCACTCCTTAACCCTGGTCCTGCTCCCGGTGGCAAAGAGAGTTCTGTTTATAACAAACAAGTTCCCAGGAACTGAGTGGCCTCATTTGTTGATACTATCTATGCACAGCAGTCACAGGAGCTCTGGGCTGCACGCTGGGTCTGCTGTTCCCCTTCATTCTGGCCCAGCCTGCCCGGGGACTCTCTGGGCAGCACGGGCAAGCTTCTGCCCTCTTGGTGATATTGAGGCTTTTGTAGTCTAAACATGCATGGGGTGAGTTAGATGGTGTGAGGCAGCCTGACTGGGTTTAAACATCACCCAGATTTAGCAGAAATTAGAAGAGGAGACATAAGCTTGTCACCTTATCTACCTGCTTCAGTGGGCTTTTATCTTGGCAGAGGGCTTAATGGAGTTGAGATGGAGAGTTTATGGAAGGTCTTCCTGAATTGTTCTAATACTCTCTTCTCTTTACCAATAATGGAGAGTCAGCAATGGATGGAATTTTTTATAAGACAAACATAAAGCCTTGAACGGGTGAGCTCAGGGGCTTAATGAGCTCCTTAGTCCTTTAACAGTCAGTTGGTTTATCTCTGTGAAGACCTGTATTTAGATGTTGAGGCAGAGCCTGCTCACTGCCCTTCTTCCTTTTGGCAATAGGAGCCTCTGAGTTCTAGGCAGGCACATAAGCAACCACTACAGACCTCACTGCACTGCCTCCCTTGCAGCTAACTGTCCGTATGGCTAACTTTTGGCCAACAGCTTGAGAGAGGAAGTGGTGCATGTAATTTCCAAATTATTTTTTTTAAGTACGTAAATTGCTTGCCCTGCTTACTCTTTCCACCTTTCCTGGGTTGGGATGTGGAAGTTGTTTTGAGGAGCCCTTATCCACCATGCAGACTGTGATGACAGCCTAGGGGATGGCAAAGCAACAAACAGAAAAAACTTGGGCCCCTAAACGACCTTCTTGAGCAGAGACACCTGCCAGCCTTGACCCACTGCCCACATTCAGACTGTTATGTGCAAGAGAAACATGTTCCTATTTTAAGTCACTGTATTTGGGGGCCTCTGACATAGCAGTTTAGCCTAAACCCTAAATAACATATGTGTTAGCAGACGTAAGGAGTGGTTACGTATCTAATTATCTGTAATATGGTTCTATGCTGGATTCTGTTTAGAATGACGTTATTTATTGCTACTCCTAATATTATATAGGTTGCTAAGACTTTCTATGAATAGGAAACATAATCTACCAATCTTACTTATAATTTTGAATTTTAAAAAAATTTTGAATTCCTTTTAATTTTGAAACCAAGTATATGCCAGCTAACACTTTTGGAAGGTACCACTCTTGACAAGCTTGAGTACTTATCTATATTCAACAATGAAAATTACATGAATTTCCTTTATTCTTTGACTTTCAGGAAAGTTAGAGCCAGGTATTTAATGCTTACTAAAATAAGCTTACATTACCATAGGTTTCTTCCCTTATGCTTATTTGACATCCCAGGGATTCATTCTCCCCTTCATCCTTTTGTTTAAAGAATCTCATGAGTTTGTTTGTTTGTTTGTTGTTTGTTGACATGTGGTTGCTCAACTAGAGGCAATTTTTTCCAACTACCCTTGCAGCCCATCCAGCCATGTGACTAAGGAGAGTTAGTCAATGGAGGGTGGACAGAAGTGATGTGTGCAATTCCAGAACACATTTTTAATTAGGAAATCCCACCTCCCACCTCTCCCACCTCCCTCTTGTGGGCTGGAGCATAGCAATGGTGATGTGAATGAATTTAGACCATGATGTGAAGATCACACCATAGGCTATGAAAAAGCAGTAAGACAGGACGGTGCTGGAAATGTTCTCTACCTTGAGCTGGGTGGTGGTTACACGGGTGTACACATATGTGAAAATTAATTGAGCTACCATCCTAAGATTTCTGTACTTTATTAACATAAGTTATACCACAGTAAGAAAAAGAAAGAGAGAGAAGGAGCCTGGATCTCTGAATGATCTTGTGGAGTAGAATTCACCCTGGACAATTACAAAAGAGAAAAATGAGCTCCTTTATGGTTTGAGCTATTGTATTTGGGGAGTTTTTGGTTTAACCACTTAGCTTATACCTTAATGAATGTGTTTCTTAAGTGTAGCAATTTTTAATTCTTATGTTGCCCCTATTATTTTGACAGAGTTTGGTGATTAGAAGGTGCTCAATATCTGTTTAATAAATGTACATTTTTGTGTATAACTTGTATGGGCATATTGGTATATACCAGTGTCAATACATTTGGAAAGCGGAAGAAGTTACCACATGCAAAGGGAGGGAACCCCTTCCCCCAGCATGTGGACCCCTGAAGCCATTAGGGCAGCTTCTCAACCCGCCTACTCCCCAGGCGCTTCCTCTCAGTGGGATCAGCCACAGTGGTTTTCAGACAAGCACTTTGTGAGCTAGGAAATGCTGCCCTCTCTGCTGTGTGTGCCAAGGTGGGTGTAGGTGGTAAACGGAGTGCTGGGGGAGACCCCTGCATGCTGATTCCCGTGACTCACCATCACCCTGTGCTCTGCAGCTGTCAGGCCCTAGGCAATGCGGAAATGTGCAGAAGATGGCTCAAGGGCCGAGGGGAAGACCGTTGTGACAGGGCTAATGCTTCTGGAGCACCTGAGTCACCAGGAAGGCTGTGAAACAGGAGGAGGAAGGGCTGGCAGCCCCGTGGGCAGCCTGCTCCACCCCAGGGGAGCCTCTTGGGTTCAGTTGGAAACACGTCTGTGATCTTGCCTTGTGCTGGGGGCTGGGACACAGAGGCAAGATGCACACCACCCGTGCCCTCAAGGGGCTCACAGTCCAGCTGGCAAGACATGCCCTTCAACACACGCCATAATAAAAACAGTACTAATAACACTATTTTATTTATGTCTATTAAATGTCTGGCACCTTTCATAGGTTATTTTATTTTCAGAAAAATCTTGCAAGGAGGTATTGTTTTGTAGGTGAATAAGCAAAAACTTGAAAAGGCAAAGCACGTCACCCAAGGTCAGAGCAAGGAGGCCCAACTGAGGCCCATCTCTCTTCTCTGTGTCCAACTGCAGGCGGGGCCACCGTGGTTAGAGGACAGGTGCAAGGACTGTAATAGGGCCCCCTGTGTGGTCCTGGGGCAGAGGCGGTGGCCTGCAAGGGGCTTCCATGGGCCTTGAACTTGGCCTTAAAGAATGAGTGATAACCCACCAAGAGGAACAAAATGTGGGTTTGGGGTGGAAGGAGACTCACCGTGGAAAGCATGGGCAGCACGTGCAAAGGCCCTGAGAGAGCATGGACGTGTGACTAAAGTCCTTGGTGTGCAAAGGGTGAGGGAGGGGTGGGAGATGGGGCCAGAGAGGCAGCAGGTGTCCCGTGGAGCCTCCCTTTGGGATGAACCTGAGGGCAGTGGCTCAGTCGTCTGTCAGCGGGTGACGTCACTGCCAATCAGGGCTGCTCAGTCATTCATTCGTTCTTTCACTGAGCAGGGGCGGGGCTCCCTGTGGGGGCTGGTGGTGGGTCTGTGGGAGGGGGCGCTCTCAGGGGAGGGCACCCAGGCTGGGTGGGCCCTGCCTGGCCCCTCGTTCTGTCATCCCCACAGATAAGTCCTGAAAACCTCCATTTCCCAGATGTCCTCTCACGGAATACTGATTTTTTGTTTTTTTTAGGAAAATTACCCCGTGGTAAAATAAATGGAGAAAATCTGTTGCAGGTGAGCTTGGGAACGTCTCTGAGAAGTAAAGAATTATTTTTCACTTTGGCGGCTGTCACAGAGTGCCCCAGCTGGGTGGTTTCCAGCACAGACGTTTCTTCTCTCACGGTGCCGGGGACAGCGGGGCCACCGCGCTGGGAAGCCCGTGGGAGGACCGGTCCTGGCCTGTTCCAGCTCCGGCCGGCGCCGGCAATCCTCGGATGCCCTGGCTGACAGCCGCCCCACTTCAGTCCCTGCCTCATGGCCATTGTCACGTGGCCACCTTCCTCTTCTTCTAAGGGCACCAGTCCTGTTGGGTTAAGGAGCTACCCTGCTCCCGGATGACATCTCAACTAATGACATGGACACCAAACCTGTTTCTACATAAGGTCACGCTCTGCGGTCCTGGGGGCTAGGACCTTAACATGGTGGGGGACACACTTGAACCCATGACACCTCGTTTAGCCGTGAATTTCCAGAGAAGAGTTTCCCCCCTCAGAACTCCTTCGAAATGCCCTCTGACAACCTCTCGGAGCTGGTGGTGAGAGCATTCACTTTGGGACATGCTGCTGGGGACGCACAAATGGGCCAGCCCAGGGGACAGGTAACCACTGAGGGGGTCTCCTGGGCCGGTTCCCCTCTGAGTGCTTGAAGAAAGGGAAAGGCCATAGGATGGGGACACAGGAGGCAGCTTCTCCAGGCCTGCCCTCGGTGACAGGGGTCTCCTGGGTGTCCCAGGAGTCAGGCGCATGCTGTCCTGCCCCCCACCCCCAGCAAGGCCATCCGACTGGCTGAGACACCCAGCGAGTGTGCGATGGAACAGGATTTAGGTCCAGGTCGCCTGTCTCCAGAGGAGCTTTTCCCACCTCATGACCCCGGGAGCCGAGATGACACAGAACTGCAGCATCTGGGGGGCCCCAGCTCCTGTGACGCCGGGCCCTGCCACCTCCCAGACTCCGGGTGCAGGATGGGGGCGGTGTTCACACATCGACTGAGCTGGTGTGTGGAAAGCGCCCCAAACGGACCACAGGTCTGTGAACAGGTTTTCCTCCTGTACATCCGTGTCCCCCTCAGCGGGCTCACAGGTACGTGGATGGCTCCCGCCTCCTCCTCCTCACGGTGTGGCTTCTGGGAGGACATGAGGGAAGCTGTGTCATTTTCTCTGTGGTGAGAGGACACGGATTGGAGTTCAGGATTTGCCCACAAGCTGCTGTGTGACCTTCCGTACTCTCTGACTTCATCTGTGCCCTTAGAAAGCAGAAACCGCCACCGCGCTGGCCCCGCCCACCACCTCTGGTGGGGACGAGGGACACGGGGTACGGACTACCTCTCGGCTCCTCTTTGTTCCGTTCCAGGGCCTGTCACGGAAGCAGTGACTTCGCAAAGTTCCCTGTCAGGTGCCACGGACATAATGTACCACGGGAGTGCGATCTGCATCGTATTTATAGCTCTTTCTATACGAGATCGGGTATTTAGTCATGTCTGAATCAGAAGAATTAGCATAAATAATGGTTCCCTTCTCGCTCTGAATGACAAATTTCTGCCAAAAAAGGCAAAAACCTTCTCTGGCTGTGGTCATAATAATAAAAGAGTTTCAAAATCAGGTTGATTGAGATACAGTGGGTATCGCTAACTTCAGGGGGACAGTTTTGGGAGTTGTGGCGACACCGGCGTGATCAAGGCACAGCACCGGCATCATTCCCAAAGTCGCCTCTTATCTCTTTTGAAGTCCATTCCTTTTCCCACCCCCAGGCTCCAGCAACCTCTAACCGGATACATTTTTGCTTTTCACTGAATGGCGTAAAAATGAAATCATACACAGCTTCCTGGGCCGCAAAGACCTATTTCTAAATAAAGTCACCTTGTAAAGTACTAGGGATCAGGACTTCAGCATATCTTACTTGGAGGCCACAGCTGGATCCATCACACACACCCCATCAAGTCAGGGCTCCCCAGGACACTCTTGGGGCAATGCTGCCCTAGACACTGGACCCCAGGATTCTAGCCACATTTTCACCACACAGCATGTGCCGGTCCAAAGAGGCAGCCACGGAGCCCTGCAGGGAGCACAGGCCGAGGGGGAGGCCCAGCAAAGTCCGCTCCACATCCTGGCTTTCGTGTGCAGTAGCTAAGGGACGAAAATCTCTGCAGGGAGGCCACAAGGCCGCATGGGAGGGGGCGCACTTCCCAGCCTTCATCCTGCTTACAGAGACTTAGGTGTTTCGCTACGTTCATTTAAAAGTCAATTTACCCCAGGAGACAGGGAAGAGAGTGTTCTAGAGCTCAAATGGAGTGGTTTTTGCAAAAGTCAGACCCTGGGCAAATCAACACACTCCCGTTTAAAAACCATCAAAATCAAGGTCTGTTTGTTAAGCTGTTTCTTTGGTACGGCCAACACAGCAAAGGAAGCGTTTGTTCTGAGAGACCCCTTTTCCTCTCGCGGCTACGAACCCCAGTAGCTTTACCCCTCTGTCCCCCCTTGCCCGCAGGGCCGTCTTTGCCTTGGGCATTTCTCAGAGCTGTTGGAAGCAACTAGGAGAGTAGGTGACAGCTTTATTCCCGATAAAACTGTCTCTGTCTGAGGGATTATCCTCCCATTGGTGCTGGTATTTTTTAACACTTGCTTTGCAAAATCAGGTTTTCACGGATGCACACACTTGGCTTCCAAGAGGACTGTCACGGCTTGAGGGCAGGCGTCACCTCCTATGAGGCCTTCCCTGTCTCGCACAGAGGGTGCAGTTAATACTTGTGGTGTTAGGGTGCGTGTGCGCGTGCACATGTGCAATGTCACTGGGGGTAGGAG
>PVJL010007399.1:0-50402 GCA_004026885.1 Lyroderma lyra | reverse complement strand
TACAGCCACACTGAGGGTTAGGGCTTCAACATATGAATTTGGGGGGACACAGCCAGCCCATAACACTGGGGTTCACAGTTGGTGTTTTAGAGCCCAAGAGCACACAAGGCTCGATGTTAGGAAGTATGTCCTTTGATAGATGGGGAAACTGAGTCCCTGATGGGGAAGTGACACAGCAAGTGAGAGATGACACCAGTTGTGTCCGCCGTATTCTCCGTCTCAGAGCACCGCTCTGGATGGGAAGAGCTGAAGTGCAGGGTCGTCGGGAAAATGCTCAGGACGTACGTGTTTGTCCGGTGAGTGTTCACCCGAGTCTGGGTGGAGAGCCTGAAGACAGGTCTAAATGTCACCCAAGCACAAGTTGACGATTCCTCAGGTCCAGATGTATTTTGGAATCGGGTTATTTTTCAAAATTAAAAAAAAAGTACTCCAGCCTCTATGTTATACCTTGAACAATGCCCTCAGGAGGTCGGGAGCTCTGGGCAGCACCCTGTCCCCAAAGGCAAATGCTCCTGGGGAGCAACCTACGCACATGTGCATCAGGGAGGCCAGGCGAAGACGGCACATCAGGTCAGGGCTGGTACTGCCACCCAATGAGGGTGCCACAGACCTGTAAAAGGACTTTCTGCCTGGTCACTCGCAGACTGTGGAGCGTAACAATGCAACAGACCTGACTTGTTCGGTGGGAGGTGACGGAGACACCGCCTGGGGACAGGAGCAACGCCGGGGAGACCGGGGCTTCCTCCCGGAGCCTGCCCCGCTGAGGTCCTGCATTGTCCCGAGGCAGGGGGGAGCCTGTCTGTTTGTGGAGGGTGGGCAGCCCCACAACGGCTCCCAGGTGGTCAGAAAGGCTCTGCAGCACTCTCCTGCCCACTGCCTCCCCACCCCCACGCTGGTGTGCAGGTGCTTCTCTCTGATCAAGGGCATAATGAGCGCCTGTCACACCAGCGGGCTGGCCGGGAGGGGCAGTCCACTCCCCCTGCAAACACCGCTTTTCAGGAAGTTTCCAGTGTCCAGGAAGAACATGTCCAACGTGGAGGGAGTAATAAGCCGTCTTAGAAAATGAGGGGGCAGGTGGTGTCCAGATAGTGAGGATCGCTGCGCTGTACCTTTCAGTTCTTGAGAATTTCCACGTTCATAATCTCTGCATCTCACAACATCTTCATGATGTAATTTCTAGTCTGATATGACTTACCTAAGAGGGTTAAGTGAGTTGCACAAAAGAGGGAGAGGGACTGATATCAGAAGCTATACATTTTCCTGGAGATGACCCTTCATCTTCTTGCTTTGGGAGGTGGAGGTGGGAACGGTGACATGAGCCTCATTGGGACACCAGTCGCATTGGATTAGGGTCCAGCACAATTCATAATTCATCTCAAATTGACTACATGTGCAAAGACGCACCTTTTAAATAAGGTCACTTCTATGCATATATTTGATCTTGGACCCTGATCCTGGCATAGAGCTCCTACAACCCTTGCAATTTTCTAAATGGTAACATTAATAAAGATATTTTTTTGTTACATTAATGAGGTGACTTTTGGGGTCTGGTTGCCAGGAGAACTAACCATATCATTAGAGGATTGAAACTCTCAGTGCACCCCCAGACATCCTATCTCTACTCCCAGGGGAGGGACAAGGGGCTGAAGATCGAATCCATCACCAATGGCCAATGATTTAATCAAATTATGCCTATGAAATGAGGCCTCCATAAGAACCCAGAAGGGCAGGGCTCTAAGTTGGTGAACACGTAAAAATGGGAGGAGTGTAGACTATTTCCTAGAGACAAAAACAAAATATTAGCATGCAAAATTGGGGCGGGGTTATTCAATATTCCATATTCATGAAGGAGTAAGATGATAACACAAGTTAGATCCCATGAACATGTGGAGCTACCAATTATTCTTCGGGGACAGAACTCAGGCAGGAGTTCAGATAGATATAGAGAGGGACCCTATCTCACCACGATCATACTATGACTATTTCTCCCAAGAAGCAATCTCATGCAGCCAACTTCGGACTTTCACACCTCATCGTAGAACTTCTCACTCTCCATGACACAATTTTGTTTTACAGTTAACACGGCCCTCATTGTCACAACACTTAATCCAGATTTCTCCTCTGACCACACACTATTCGTAACAGAAAATACTCTCTCGACAGGTGCTGGACTTCCTGGAAGGCAAACAACAAACCTACAAAGTCACCGAAGTCTTGAAAGTCTAGGTGTTTGCGCTCATTTCAGAAAAAGTCTTTACTTGTCTATTAGATGCAGAAATGTTTTCTTTATTCAAGCATCCAGCTGCCTCACAACTGTAGATTTTATGAGGGTCCACTGATCCAGTTCCAAGAGTTTCTCCTGTTGCTGCGTGTGTGAGTTCCCCGTCAGGCTGTCCTGTGTGTCTCTCCGTTCAGGTGTCAGCCTTAGCAGCACTCACTTGAACTTCTCAGTGTTGCCTACACTGCACTTCCACTTGACATATTCTAAGCTGGTTTCACAGAAATTCTCAACTACTTCAAAAGAGCCGAGCCGCGTTCATTTCTCCCAAATCTACTAACATTTTCAGTTGTTTTTTTTTGGCATCAGTAATTACAAACACTTCACTTTTCCTAGAATCTAAATTGTGTACAAAATTTTCAGTGTTTACGGCTACTTCTGTAGCTCAACTATGATCTTTTTCAATTAACCTAAGTTTGGAGTGTAGACACCTGATCTCCTTGCATATATCCATAAAGTACTTACAAAACATTATATGAGCAGTAAAAGTATCTGTATGGCATACCACGCTCAACACTAACGCAGGACTGCAGTGACTAGACTGCAAAATATCATAAACGTACACCAAAAAGAAGAAAAGGAAAGGAATAAACACCCCCACTGCTATGACAGTACATGCCAATGTCCCACCTGAGAGGTCCCCCTAATAAAGACATAGCTAACAGCCTGTTGAACGAAAATAAGAGTCTGCAAAGTCTGACTCAAACGGAATGCGGGGCAGACAGAACCTGCAGGGCGGCATGATGGTAGAGATCCCAGTAAGACTCACGGGCACTGCATCCCACGTGCCGCACCCGAGGCAAGCAGCCAGCCAGGTGCGCCGGGTCCGAGTCCGCGTGCAGCCGGACCCTCCCGGCGCCACCCGCTGAATGCGGCGTAGCGACTGCCGCCTGAGCTCCCCGCCGCTCCGACCGCGAGGGGGCGGCGTCTGCCCGGCCCAGCTCAGGCGCTGATTGGATAAAGTGAACGGAACTTCCTCTTTCATCACGCTAGTAGTTTTTCCACGTGCATCCATTAGCATAGAGCCTTATGAGAAATAACCACGTTCAGTTTCTTATGAAAAATTAAATACAAAATTGACATTTGTATTAAAATGATGGGACAGTCGGGAAATACGAACAAAAACCCCCAGTGGTACTGTCCCACTTAAAACGGGACGTATGGGCAGCCTACAGCTCACCCACCTAAGCCTGCTCCACGATTAGCTGCGGACAGTCAGGATGCTGCCTGCCCCCAGGGTGCCCCAGTGACCATGCCCATGACATTTTCGTTGTCCCCAGCCGTGACCAATGGGTCCAGTAAAAACGTAGGACGCCCATGAATTCCCTCCTCTGCTACGCTCCCCGCCTCCACCTGCTTCTCTTCCCAGTGACGGCCTAGGGAGAACTTGAAGAGAATCTGGGAAGTTCCTGTGCCTCTGTCTCTTTCGGAGCGAAGTCTGGTTTTGCTGAGAGAGCAGAGAAGGCCCCTCTTAGCACAGTTACATTCTCGTCTCTTTCACGCTCTGCTTTCAGACGGGTCCAGTGGCCCTAGGTTTACCTTCTCCGGAGGGCCCCGCAGAAGGCTGCACGAATCAGCCAGCCCACCTCGACCCCACAGTCCCCTTCTAAGTCCGCGGGGCTACAGCCTTGGGGAAACACTCTCTGTACCCCAAGGAGCCACAGATAATATTAAACACCTGCTGTAGGATTGCAAACCAAGAATGCCAACATGCCAACCCAGGGGCCTGGCTACCTGCCAGCTTCAGTTCAACCAATTGCAGGTTTTACATTTCGTCGTTAACATCAGTTCCTTGTACAAAATTTGATAATGGTGGTGCCGCCAGCTGCAACCCAGGGTGGTTTCCGCAATAAAGGAGCGTAGATTCAATTGACTAGAAGTCCAGGCGTACTACGCGCTCCAGGGTCAGTTTGAGCCAGTATTTCAGCAATACTAGGACATTTATGTCTTTCTGTTCATTCTATCTTTGATCATGTCTGTTTCATTTGAAGGCTGGCTCTTCTTGTGCTTGTAAGATGAATGCCTCCAGCTTCCAGAAAAACATGCTTCCACCTCCACATCCAGAAGGAGAGGGAGCTCCTCTTGTCCCGTCCATCAGACAAAAAGCGCTTGCTACGCTTTGACGGGAGCACCTTGGGTCGTGTGCGCTCCTCATCACCATGGGGATGGTTTGGGGCTGGGCCACTCGCCTTTCCCTAAAACAATAATGGGGCCCAGGGAGACATACCTGTCAAGGGGGTGACGTTAGTGGCTCAGACTGATTGGGACCCGCCTTTGATGCTGGCGATGAGGTTATCCCACGAGACTCCACAGTTGCTACTCACTGGGGGGAGGGGGAAGGAAAGTTCTACAGTGAGTAATGCTATGTGAGTGCACTCACAGGGACACCAGAACAAACTATGGAAGGAAGCACCTCCCCAGTATGAACTTCTTTCTGCTTCTTTTTCTCTTAGCACGTTTTCACAGACAGGGATGTTAGAGAGCCTTTATATATGGGTGCCAGGAAGCAAACAAGTTTGTATCTGCTTAGGTCTCATTTCAATCCCAGTATTATAAAGCACAGGTGCAATGAGGGCGACCATTCACATCTCAGAGTTCATGCAATCAGAGTTATCGCTCAAAACAATCATATGATGTGGGTCAGGTGAGTATCATCTCCTTTTTGTAAAAGAGGCAACTGAGAGTCAAGGAAAACAGTGACTGACTAGTCCAAGGTCCCACGGCTAGTACCTGGCACAGGCGAGAGTCAAAGCTTAATTTTCTGATTAGAGAGCCAACCTGTCTAGAAAGATACTGCCTTCATGGTCTCAGAGCGTGTAATGACTTCACTCTCAGGAAGTAGAAAAAGGCCTCTTTTCTTTCCGAGACTTCTCATGTTGTGTGACTTTCTGTTCCCTGCAGGTCATGAGCTGCCCATCAAGAGAGGCATCCAAGTCGAGCCTGACTACCTGCTTGGAGGGGTAAAGTGGACAGAAGACCTAAGCGGTCTGAGTTTCCTTCCAGTTCCGAGGTTCTGGGGCTCCAAGCTCTGTGGAAATCTGGGGCTTCCCAGAGCCCAGCTGTACCCTCGTGAAGTCCTATTTGGTTGTTATAACCACACAAGGAAGAAACTTCTACTCCCCAAAAGGCTCCGTTGTGCATGCAGCCCGCTGCGACTAAGGCACAGGACTCTCCGAAGGACACTGGAATTATACATGTGATGACTGGATGCTGATTTGGAGGAAGACACTGAGTCATGACATCATAATTATTTGGTTCTCTTGCACTGAAACATCCCACAAATGACAGTAATTATCAAGTCCTACCCGACATGACATTTTCTTCAAAGATGAGAAGATGTTCCTGAATTTTCTTTCTTTACTCTCCTCCCCGTTCCTTCCCTCTCTCCGTCCCACCTCCCTCTGACTCTGCAGCCTCACATTTAGCCCCCACACACCACTTCCCAAACCAGGCCCATCCTCATTCGACCCCATAATGCCCCCTCCCCACGTCCAAAGCTTCCCAGAGCGGGACCCCAGGGAGTTCTGGAGATGCGTCAGTGTCGGGCAGAGCCAACTTTCATGGCTCTTTGCTGAATTCCACGGCGTGTAAAGAGGTGCTGGCTGTCCCCACGGCAAGTTCTCTTCCCTCTGTGCTGTGCTGGGGACCAGATTTCCTACCTGGCAGCTAATCTTCAGTGAAAAACACAGGACTTGGGCATACACACCCCTATCTTAGTCTAGTTATTCGTTTCTTTACTGTTGAGCTTTAAGGGTTCTTCGTATATTTTGGATAAGAGTCCTTTATCAGATGTGTCTTTTGCAAGTATTTTCTCCCCATCTGTGACTTGTCTTCTAATTCTCTTGACATCATCTTTCATAGAGCAGTTTTTAATTTTCATAAAGTCAAAGCTTATCAATTATTTCTTTCATGGATTGTGCCCTTGATGTTGTACTTAAAATGTCATTGTCATACTCAAAGTCACCTAGGTTTTTTCTCTTATGTTGTCTTTTAGGAGTTTTATTGTTTTGCACTTGGAACTATGATCCATTTTGAGTTAATTCTTGTGAAAAGTGTAGCCACCACCATGTGCTGAAGAGACTATCTTTGCTTTATTGCATTGCCTTGTTCCTTTGTCAAAGATCGGTTGACTATCTTTATGTGGGTCTACATCTGGGCTCCCTACTCTATTCCTGGATCTATTTGTCTATTTTTCACCACTACTACACCGTCTTGATTACTGTCGCTTTACAGTCAGTCTTAAAGTTGGATAGTGTCAATTATCTAACTTTGTTGTTCTGCTCCTTCAATACTGAGTTGGCTATTCTGAGTATTTTGCCCTCTAGATAAACTTGAGGACAGTTGTCAATATCAACAAAATTGCTTGCTGGGGTTTTTATTGGAATTGCATTGAATTTATAGGTCAAGTAGGGAAGAGCTGACGGCTTGACAAAAATGCATCTTCCTATCCATGAACATGGAATACCACTTCATTTATTTAGTTCCTCTTTTATTTTGTTTTTCATCAGAGTTTGTAGCTTTCCTCATATAGATCTTATAGAAAGTTTGTCAGATTTACACCTAAGTATTTCATTTTTTTAGGAAGTGGTGCTAACATAATAGTAATGTAATAGTGTGTGTTCTCTGGGTGGGCCTGGCCTAATCAGGTGAGCCTCCCAGAAGAGGAGTCAGGCCTTCACTGAGATCAGAGAGGTTCTACTGCTGGCCTCAGAGGAGACTGAGCCTTCATGAGTCCTACAGCTGCAAAGAAATGAATTCCACCTCAAGAGCAGGGAAGAGGGTCCTGAGCTTCAGATGAGACCCCAGCTCCAGCCCCAGCCACACTTTGCAGCCTGAGAGACCTCAAGCAGAGGACCCAGCGAAGCCTCAGCCAGACTCCTGACCCATGGAACCTGTGAGATAACAAATGCTTGTGGTTTTAAGCTGCTGAGTTTGTGGTAACTCCCTACACAGCAAGAAAGAACTAAAACACTGTGTCCAGCACCGACCTTTGGGGAACAGGCAGTTAGGGATGCAAACCTGGGCCTGCAAATTTTTTTTACAATGAACATATATGTTAGTTTTGCAACCACAGAAAAGGAAAATGCTAAAGGGCTTGGTTTTTTGAAGGGGTTTCTTCTCTTTTTCCATTCCTGGTGTGCTTCAAAAGCAAGCTCAAAAGCACACAGCCCCCGTCCCCCTCCTCTCCAGGTAACTGCTCTACTCCAAACTGCGGGGCCTGAAGCATGAGAGTTCCCCTCTGTCTGCTTTCCAGCTGTGTTTCTCTTTTGCTAAGAGAGTCAGAGCAACTTGATCTCAGCCCAGAGGGGGTCCTGCCTCTGGGCAGCTGCCCTTGGTCACCTGTGACATCTTTCTACACACCTGGAACGTGTGGCTGGAACGTGTGGCAGCCCTGTCATGTTCTCAGTCCTCCTGGAGCTGGATGAGTCACAGCTGAACACAGCCAGGAAAGTGGAGGTGTGCAGACACAAAGGAACGTGCCCACAGCGGGACTGGCCCCCAGGAAGTCACAGTCCCTTCTCCTTCCTCCCCTCCTTCTTTTTTCCTTCCTCCCTTTGCTTCATATTTTCAGCAGCTTATAAAGCCTGTTCCCACCCATTATTTTATGTTTCTTATAAGATCCTGTATTCAGGAATGAAAGGTTGCTAATTCCATTTTGCAGATGAAAAATATTAAGGTATAAAAAAGAAAAAAGAAGCTCAGGATCTGGGGCAATAAAACCCCTGAAGTTTCCTGATGATTCAGTTTTACATCACTCTCCTTTCTACCCCATTCTCCACCCCATCCCCTCCCACCAGCCAGCCTCCTGCACTTGACTTTCAGTGACAGTTTATTCAGACACGGGTAAGTGGTGGAGTCTTCCGGTCAATTAATTCTTCGGAGGCCCCAGGGGCGGCTCACAACACTGATGGGTGCATAGGAAATAATGAAATGCAAATTTTCAATGGAGTACAGAACTGAATCTTGATGAAAGGTATTATTAAATTCAGCAAAACACAAAGGAAATTTAAATGAACAGAACTGATTATTCCATGAAAAGGGAATAGATCACAGCTTGCATCATTTGTCGTCTAGACAAATCACTTAGATACACATGTGCTGGTTTTAATTAGCACCATGGAAATGAAGCATTCTGTAGCCCAAGATGTTATTGTTCAACAAATCAAAAAATGCATATTTAATAAAGAACTGTACAGTTCAAACAATTATTCCCCATAACGCCTAGGCAGACTGTGGGCTTTTTCCCTTGCCCATTTAAAAGAAAAACGCACACAAGTCAAAATTGCTGCTGCTTCTAGAGCGTTTTCTGTTTCCTCATCCCCCCATGATATCACGAAATGTACAGTTCTAATATGCAGGACTGAAAAAACACAGCAAGAAACTTTCCATTTTTAGACAAAAAGTCCAGACTTCCGCCTCCCCACCCCACCCCCGGTTTAATCCTCCAGAAAATTCTCAGCGGACGCAGGCTCCTGGTTCACGTTTCTGTGCATCAGGGACCTTCAATGAGAAGGCAGCACATAGACTTTGAAACCCATGGTATCCCAGTCTCAGTCTTCACAAAACCCAGACAGGGGCTAGGGGTCGGATGACAAAGGGCCAGGTGTCCAGAGCCTTGGAGGAGGGGGAGGTCTAGGGAGGACTGGCAGGTGTGAGGGGACAGGGAAGATGTCTCAGTGGGCTGGTGCAGCCGTGACAGAACACGACCGGCAGCTGAAGTCTGATGTCAAGGTGCTGCCAAGGGCTTCTGGCGAGGCCTCTCTGCCTGGCTTGCAGATGGCTGCCTTCTTGCTGCTTCCTCACAAGGCCTTTCCTCTGTGAGTGTGTGCAGAGACAGGGGGAGAGAGGGAGATCTCTGGTGTCTCTTCTACCAGGACACTAGTCCTATTTCATTTAACCTTAATTATCTCCTTAAAGGTCCTGTCTCCAAATACAGGCACATACATAGGTGGGATTAAGGCTTCAACATACGAAGTGAGAGGGAGGGAACACGATTCAGTCTGTAGCGGAGGAGGAAGCAGGGCCCTGCGGAGCCCAGCAGGCGGGAAGGAACCCCAATACCTGCCCTGCACGTGCCGCTCTGGCCAGGGGCACGTCTGGGCTCAGACACGTCAGCAGTCACGCTCTGGGGCCGGAGAGGCTTTAAGGAGGAGTCTGGGGGGCAAGGGCAAGGGCCGTGCAGGCTCGGAGGGCTGAGTGGGGGCCAGCCGCCGCTCCCCGCTGCGGTGACGCTTGCTCCCCACAGGGCAGGCCTCCTCCTCCCTCCTCTGCCCAGCAAACGCGCTTTCTAAGCGGACGCAGCCTCTTGGCTCTTCCCACCTCTTGTCCGGCTTCCGAGCCCGTGGGCCACCTCTCAGCGCCCCCTGCAGGCAAGTCCAGGAACCACCGCTCCTTGCACACCCTGTTTGCTACCCTGATTACCCTAAACTGTAATTATTAATTCCAAAAACTACATTCTCTCTAGAGTATGAACCCTGCTCCCCCACTTACGGTGGGGTGTGTGTGCGTGCTTGTATGAGTGTATACTTGCCATTGGAGCGCAATAAATACGTGAATAAGTCATGAGATGAATGGGTGCTTTTAAGCCCATTAAACCTAGACGGAGATGCAATTTGAATTCAACTCTGCAGGCGCTGGGAAGCAGCTGAAGACCACTGGGAAGGGAAGGGAAAAGCCGGGGCCGGGGGCGGGGGGTGAACGTGGGGTGGGGGTAGGAGGCGGCGCCCTGCGCTGTGTTGGAGAGAAGGATTCGCTTCAGAGCCAGGCGAGCCTCTGCTCAAAGCCCAGCTGTGTGACCAGGACACAGGAGGTGCAGCGTGTGGGCCGTGGGCGTAGGCCACCGGGGGACACACCCCGACTTTGCACTTGCTGGCCTGAGTGCTCTGGGCAGATTGCCTGACACCTTGCTTCCTGGGAGAGACGTTGTGGGCACCGAATGAGGAGATTGCTGGGCTAGCGGCGCACTTACAATACGTGTTATTACTACTCAGCCTTTCTGAGTCCCCAATTCCTTACTCTTTAGTGACAGATTATAGGTTTACTTTGAACGGATGGGAAATAAATCTGCAAAAGGAAGTTTCGCCGAACAACACTTAACTTTGTGCGGTGTAGTTAGAATTCTAATGGTGTACCATCTCATCAGGGGAAAAAGTGCTCTCAGGGACCCGGCAAATTGATTCCATGATCCATTAGCGGATAGAAACGAACTTCAAAACACCCAGCCTACGGAATGTATTTTTAATAGACATCATTTTTCAGAACAGTGTTTGGCTCTCGGCAAAATTAAACGGAGAGTACAGAGAGTCCCCACACACCCCCTGTCCCCTCCCTCAGCTTTCCCCACTATCAACAGCCCCCACCAGAGTGGGACATTCGTTACAGTCGGTGAAGGCATGCTGACATGTCGTTGTCACCCAAAGCACATAGTTTACATCCAGTTCACTCTCAGGGTTGTGCCTTCTGTGGAGCTGGGCAACTGTGTGATGACATGTATGTATCCCTCGTCACTGTGGCACACAGAGTCGTCTCCCTGCCCTAAAACGCCTGTGTGCTCTGCCTTGCCATCGTCTCTAGAATATTTATTTTAACACAGTTCTGGGGTCGCAGCTGATGTCCCATAACCTGCAGGTAGAGAGTGAGCGCTGCTGCAATGGGTCCGGCGTGTGAGCGGGGAGAGACAGCTGTGGCCCCAAGGCGTGGGAGAGAAGGGAGGGCGTGGGTCCTTGTGCAGGCAGGACCGGCAGGCCTTGGTGACGGAGTGGGGGGCGGGGGCAGGAGCCTGGCAACGTGGGGCTCTGGAGACCAGTTGGGGCGGGGCGGAGGCGGAGAAATGGGAAGCGGTGGCCTGTGGGCACTTCAAGGCGGGATTTCTGCCCGCTAGACGCCAGCCGGCCTGGGCCAAGCAGGCCGCTCAGCGGGAGCTCTGGAGGCAGAGGAGGCCACGCCGGGCCCTACTCTCACTTCACTGTGACCTTCGGCAAGTCCCTTCTGTCCTTCAGGGGGCTGGACTGGGCGCCCCCACTGTACAGTGCACGAGTGAAGGCGGACAAGTGCTGCCCGCAGCAGAGCAGCGTTAGGGACGGTTAGAAACGCTCGGAGGACCAGGCGGGACCAGGGCGCAGGAGCGCCCCCCGAAGCGCTTTCTTGGACGCGTTTCCCTGCCGAGCAACAGGCGGCAGGGTTCCTTCTCCGTCGATCTTGTCCACGCTGCAAAGAGGAACTTCCCAGCCCGAGCCCGCACGCCGCGCTGAAGCCCGGGGTCGGGGCCGCTCGCAGCCCCGGCGGGGCGGGCGGGCGCGCGGTGGCGGTGGCGCGGCCGCTGTGCTCCCCGGTCCCCCTGCAGCCGCCGCGCGTGCCTTGCAGGATTTCACCAGAAGAGGGTACAGTTTGAGCAGCTCTTGACGTCAGGCTGGAATTCCTATTGTGCTTAGAAGCGGCCAGGGCCAAGCGAGCCCAAGTTGGCTCTGCGCACACCTCCGCGGACTGCGTGGGTCCGGCAGCGCCAAGACGCGTCCCGCGCCGGGGGCGCACGCCGGGACCCGCCCGCTGCCGCCTGCGCGCACGGGGACGGGGCGCCGTGCCCGCCGCCCCCCAGGGGACCCCACTTCTGTGCTGCTGAAAGCCGAGCCGAAGCGGCGGATCGCGCGGCCAGGGAGCCGGGGTGAGTGCCCGGGGCGAAGCCGGCGGCCGCGAGAGTCCCCCGCGCGCGCGCGCCGCGGCGCCCGGATGCCCGCCCCGACCCCCGCCGCCGGGTGCATGCCTCCCCCGCGGCGCGCCCCGGCCCGCCGCTGCCCGCTGTGACCGCCCTTCCAGGCAGGCGCCGAGCGCGGGCCGGGCTTCCCCGAGGGCCGCGCGGCGGTGGGACCCGCGGAGCCCCGGGCGGCGGCGGCGGCGGCGGGGCTCGGAGCCGAGGCTGCGCGCGCTCTCGCCAGGAGGATGGACGGGCCCGGGGCAGGCAGCCTCCCGGAGCCGGACAGCCGGGGCTCCCGGGCTGACGACGACATCGAGATCGTCGTCAACGTGGGGGGCGTTCGGCAGGTGCTGTACGGAGACCTCCTCAGCCGGTACCCCGAGACGCGGCTGGCGGAGCTGCTGCACTGCCTGGCCGGGGGCTACGACACCATCTTCTCCCTGTGCGACGACTACGACCCCGGGAAGCGCGAGTTCTACTTCGACCGGGACCCGGACGCGTTCAAGTGTGTCATCGAGGTGTACTACTTCGGCGAGGTCCACATGAAGAAGGGCATCTGCCCCATCTGCTTCAAGAACGAGATGGACTTCTGGAAGGTGGACCTCAAGTTCCTGGACGATTGCTGCAAGAGCCACCTGAGCGAGAAGCACGAGGAGCTGGAGGAGATCGCGCGCCGCGTGCAGCTCATCCTGGACGACCTGGGCGTGGACACGGCCGAGGGCCGCTGGCGCCGCTGCCAGAAGTGCGTCTGGAAGTTCCTGGAGAAGCCGGAGTCCTCGTGCCCCGCGCGGGTGGTGGCCGTGCTGTCCTTCCTGCTCATCCTCATCTCGTCCGTGGTCATGTGCGTGGGCACCATCCCCGAGCTGCAGGTGCTGGACGCCGAGGGCAACCGCGTGGAGCACCCGACGCTGGAGAACGTGGAGACGGCGTGCATCGGCTGGTTCACGCTGGAGTACCTGCTGCGCCTCTTCTCCTCGCCCAACAAGCTGCACTTCGTCCTGTCCTTCATGAACATCGTGGACGTGCTGGCCATCCTCCCCTTCTACGTGAGCCTCACGCTCACGCACCTGGGTGCCCGCATGATGGAGCTGACCAACGTGCAGCAGGCCGTGCAGGCGCTGCGGATCATGCGCATCGCGCGCATCTTCAAGCTGGCGCGCCACTCCTCGGGCCTGCAGACCCTCACCTACGCCCTGAAGCGCAGCTTCAAGGAGCTGGGGCTGCTGCTCATGTACCTGGCCGTGGGCATCTTCGTCTTCTCCGCCCTGGGCTACACCATGGAGCAGAGCCACCCGGAAACGCTGTTCAAGAGCATCCCCCAGTCCTTCTGGTGGGCCATCATCACCATGACGACGGTGGGCTACGGGGACATCTACCCCAAGACCACACTGGGCAAGCTCAACGCGGCCATCAGCTTCCTGTGCGGGGTCATTGCCATCGCTCTCCCCATCCACCCCATCATCAACAACTTCGTCAGGTACTACAACAAGCAGCGAGTCCTGGAGACGGCCGCCAAGCACGAGCTGGAGCTCATGGAGCTCAACTCCAGCAGTGCCGGGGAGGGCAGGCCCGGCGGCTCCCGCAGTGACCTGGACAACCTCCTGCCGGAGCCTGCTGGGAAGGAGGGCAGCTGGAGCAGCCGGCTGAGGGTCTCCCACAGCGACACCTTCATCCCCCTCCTGACCGAGGAGAAGCACCACAGGACCCGGCTCCAGAGCTGCAAGTGAGGCGGGCCGTCCGGCACAGGTGGACGGAGGGAGCGGCAGGCTTGTCCAGTGACTGTCCTTTGTCCCCCCCAGCCCTCTTCTGAGCAGAACTCTGAAGGCCCTCTTGGGCACCTCTGATGAGGCTGGGTAAGACCCCTTTGTGTTGCTGGCTGTACAGGGGCCCGGGGAGGGGAGGACGGGCGTCCGGGAGTCAGGGACAGTGTGGGGTGATGGAGGCCGTGGTTCGGCTGATGGCAGGAGCCCTCATCCGGTTCTGTATCTCTTTCAATAAAGCCCCCTGCTCTGTGCACCCTCACGTGTCACGGGTTCTGTCACAGGCTGGCTACCCTCACCCCTGCCCCGACCCCCAGATGTGGGTTGGCCCGGGCACGCCCCTGTGCCAGGCGGGCAGGTGGGTGTGCAGCCCCGGGCGCTATTTTTAGCTGCGAGCTAATTAAAGCAGGGCTCGCACTCAGGGCTGGGCGCCAAGGAGCTGGTGCCTGCGACTCCCGTTTCCTTCTGAGGAAAAGCTTGCTCCCCGAGCGCTCCCAGGAGGGGAGAGTTCACAGGGCCAGGAACACCATTCATCACCTGCGTGAGGCCCCTTGCACAACTTCTTTCCATTCCTTCTAGCAACCCTGCTAGGTAGCGATCCCCATTTTACAGATGAAGAAACTGAGGCCCAAGGCCGCACACAGAAGGGATTCAATCCCAGATTGGATGATCCCGAGGCCCAAGCATTCTCTTTGATATCAGGTATATGCTTGGGCCCATGAGGCGGGTAGGGGGGTGTTCTGCAGACCAGGAGAGGGGCTGAGCTTCCTCTGGGGGGGGGGGGCAGGCCTGTCCTCCAGCTCATCCTTCTTTCTAGAACCAGTACCTCCGAGCTGTCAGTTGAACAGACAAGCCTGAGCATGCCCCAGGCAGCCCACTGCCAGTCTGGTCTGAGAGCCTCAGGGAAACAGAGACAGACAGACCTGGGTTGGAAACCCAGGGAATGAGGAAGAGATTTCTGAGATGCCTCTAGCTCACACACGTTTCTCTGCTGTCCCTCCCCCACCACTCCCTTTCTAGCTGTGTGGCCTCGGGCCTGTTGATTAACCTCTCTGATCCTCATTCTGATCATTTATAAAATGAGGGTATTAGAATTACCTCGGAGAATCACAGTGCTTACTTAGCACTATGCCTGGCATATAGTAGCTGCTCAGTAAATGGCAGCCATATCTGTTGCTCTGGATTGGGAGTGGGGAGAGTTGCACAGCTGCCCACTCCCGGACTCCACAGGTCTTGGCTGGGCATGCAGATGGGGGAGGGGTGGGGCAGGGCGCCGTTGCAGTGTTCTCAGTCACAGGCAGTCTCCTCAGCACAGACCTGGTCTCTCTGGGCTTCCACCTTCCGGGAACCCCGACTGGGGCAGAGGGAGAAGTCATGCAGGGGGAGGGGGAGAGCCGGATGGGGGCTTAGGGGCAGTGTCCCCAATCTGCACCACCCTGGGCAGGTCGTTCCTCTTCTCTGGACCTTGGTTTTCCCCTGTGTATAAAGAAGGATGAGTTCTTGGGGATCCACCCAGGTGAAACCTTCCAGGATTTCAAAGCCTAGGGCTGCATGACAGGGGTGATCCCAGAGGGTGGGAGACTGTCATGTGTGGGGAGCCCCAGAGGGGAGGCCTTGGGAGAGAGTCAGGGCCACCCCGTGGGGTGCGAGTCCCTGAGCCAGTGTTGTGCACGTTTCTCCAGGGAAATTCTGGCTCTTCGGGTGACCATGGAGGGGGGTTGGGGCTTTGGGACTCTGTGAGGCGGGGGGGTCCAGGAAGAGGGGGTTGTTGTTTGGGCTCAGTGGGCTGAATGGGTGGGGTGCTTCTCTTTGTCCCTCTGCCCTCAGGACCCTTGGGAAACCCTGAGCCTGTGCTGGCCTGAGGGCTCTGAGCCCAGAGGAGGCAGGAGCGGGACCAGAAACGGGGTCAGCCTTCCCTGCTGTTCACCTGGGGGTCAGGGGAGACTGACTTTACAGCCACCAAAGCATCCTGGAGCCCATCTCACCCACTAAGATTGGTCTGAGCTCCTTCATGAATTAGGATCAGACGGCATCCTGGTTCCAGAGGAGCTCAGAGGATGACAAGTAATGGCTGTACAGTGACCTGCGTTGTTTTTGTGGAGCAACCCAGGGCTTTGGGGGCCAGGAGGAGGGGTGGCCTTCTCTCCCTGGGGAATCTCTCTGGGGCACATCAAAATGACACAATCCCCGCATCGAGGCTGCACCCGTACCCATTACATTCAAATCCAGGGTGACACCCAGGCACCAGCATTTTCTTACAGTTTAAGGTGCCCATGAATCATCCGGAGATCTAGCTGGGGGGCCGACTTTGAACCAGCAGGTCTGATGGCCCCTGGAGCTCTCTGCACCTCCAGCCACTCCCAGATGCAGCCCAGGGCCGCTGCCGAAGCTGGCTTCGCCCCCTCCTCTCCTGGCTGCTCCTCTTGTCACATCTCCCCTGTCCTGGGGACCATCACCCAACATGGTCTTCGTTGAATATGACAAACTGCAATGTGTTCATTTCTATTGAGAGAAAAAGAGGAAGATGTGTTTCTTGAAATCCCAGAACAGTTACGAGGAAAATAGGCGTCGTTTGTCCAACACCCCACCACACACACACATCGTACTGATGGGGACACTGTACAGTTGAGAGAGGGGGTTTAAATTAAGGGCCTGAGGTCCCAGCCAGATTGAGGGGTCCATCTTATTCTCATGAAGTCGGGAGCACACGATGAATGCCCTTTGGGAAATGGAGGAGGACTGTGACTGCCTGACTCTGTGTGTGTGTGTGTGTGTACACACGTGTGTGTAAACAAATCATGGTGAGCTAGTTACCCTTAGTTTTACAGATGGGGAAACTGAGGCCCAAAGAACAGAAGCAACAGGCTGGTGGCTATGTCCCCTTCGTGGCAGAGGAAGGAGCTGTGCCCCGGGCCTGCAGCCTGCATTTCTCCAGAGCCTGATGGTGACCCCGTCCTGGGCTCCATTGGATCTCAACACCCCCGCCCCCCCACCCCCCGTGTTCACCCTCAGGCCCTTCTAGGGTGCAGGGTGCGGTCATCTGACCTCTCTGGGAAGCATCACTGCAGAGGCCCTGGTGCTGGAAGCGATGTTTTAAGGAAAGGAAGACGAGGAAAACGTCTCCTTGGCCAGGCAGCTTTGCACCAGATGCTCGGGCCGCGCGGAGTTCAGGGCTCCGCCTGGCAACCGTGGGAGGGGGTGGGAGCCTAGACCTGCCGACCAGGGTCCGGGGCGTCATGGACCACAGCGAAAATGAAATACCCAGAAGGCGCAGGAAAGACCTGCACCGATGGCAAGACCTGGAATTATTTCACGTGTGCTCCCTGGGGCAACGCGAGGGGGCAAGTGAGACCCCCGTTCCTGCCCAGGGTGACAGTCGTGTGTGCACGTCGCCTGGTTCGAACGGCAGGTCTGGGCGCTGACAGGCCGGCGGGGGCGGCCTCGGGGCAGGGGCCTTGCCTCCCTCTGGCCCTGGCTGGGATGGGGCTGCCTGTTCCTCCTAAGCCCTACGCAGGCCCGGGCCGCCCCCTTCCCGCAGGGCAGTGTGTCCCCAGGCTCCTGTCATCCCCCCCGGAGACGAGGGACAGGTGATTTCAGAGGCCCCCACTTGTGAGTGGCAGCTTCGGGCTCCGTGCTCATGGGAAAGCGTGTGGCAGTGGATGTCGAAGGGGATTTCAGCTGTACCCACAGTCTGAGGTACCCCCCTAAATGCTCCCCTCCTCTCCTAACAGCCTAAGACGTAGCTACCGGGGTGCTCGGGTTTCCAAAGGGAAAAGCAAAATACACCAAAGCAAGAGGTAGGAGACGCCCTGCTCCGTCACTTCGTGTTTCGGGGGGCTGTTGTTACCCCACAGCCGGGCCTGGTGCCAGGGCTCCTGAGATCACGACTTTGCTTCCCCGTCTCGGTGCCCAGCCCAAAGGGTGCTGGCTGCTCCGCCTGCGGGTGAGACCCCGCGTCCCGGAGTCGCAGCACGTTGGCCCAGCGGGGTCCGTGTGGCGGCAGGGCCGCATCCGCCACGCGGAATGAGCTGGAAGCCTATCGTATTCCGTGCTCTGGACCAGAACGGAGTAAGGGCCCTGGTGCTCTCAGGCCCGAGTGCTCCCCCAGCCGTGGGGCTGAGCATCCCCTCCCACCTCCCACTGCTTGTGCTCGTGCTCTGTCTTCTAGAATCTCGGTTTCCTTTCCGCCTCCCGCCCCCTCCTGACACAGGGCTTTTGCACGTGCTGCTCGCTCCCGCTGGTGGAAATGTTCTTGCTTACTTAGCTTTTTCAATTTGTTTAATGTCCTTCCGCTTCCAGCCGAATCACTGCCTCTGTCCCTGATCTCCCTCCCTGTCCAGCTCCAATGCCTTTTAGTGTACCAGGTGCCTCTCGTTACACTCATCGCACTTGCGATTTTACCTTTATTTATACAATCTCAATTTATAATAATTAGCATCTGTCTCTCCTACTAGACTGTCAGCTCTTGGAGGACAGGGTCTGGGTCGTTTGCTTACCTTTGACCTCCCAGAATACAGCACAGCGCCAAGCTCATAGTATGTGCTTAATAAATACACGTACGTGGCGAATGAAAGAATTTACCCCTCCCTAGGAAATGAAACGTTTTAGCTTACTTACGTCCCGGCCTACTCAATCTCTGCCAGCCACATTTTAAACATTTTTCTCCTTCTATAGCTACTCTCCAGAAAGTTCCATTTCTCAACACAACCGCTCTGGGCAGGGTCTCTGGACTTCGTGTGACATGAAAGTGAGATTAGGCACTCATGCCTCCCTGGGTCCCACCCGCTTGCCGGCCCACTCTCTGGCCCCCATGCCTCTCGTTTCTGCATTGCCAAGTTTTAAAACACATACACTGTGTTCTGTGACTGTCATTATTTTTGCGCTTTGACAGTCGGCTGATTCTAAACAAATTGAAACCAGATCCCCAGCATTTCAAACACTGGATGTCGCCGCTGAAGGGGGCGGCGCTTACTTTTTAAAACTTCCACGTTTTGGTGTGCCTTCTCATCAGCAGGTGGGGCAGCCGCTCTTCACTAGAGTATTTCCTGCAGGTGAGTGTGTCGTTCCTCTTGGAGGCGTTCTTTTCAGAACCTTCTCATTTCCTTGTTGGACATGCACCATTTGCTCTTGAGGTCTGTGGCACAGTTGTCATCCTGAGATCACCTGTCACACTGCACCCTGGGTTTGCTGCCCAGTTTTATAGTCTCTTGGCTGCTGATATGCCCTTGGGTCTATCTCTCAGGGGACATCTATGGATGGTAAACCTCTGATGCATGTTTGAATATGTCTTTCCTTTGCCCTCCACGGGACTGTAGGTGACAGCCCGATACCTTCCAGGCTAACCCGTCGGAATGCAGTCTTCTGTCTGGCCTTCTGTAGGTCCCTTATTTTCCCCCTGGAGGCTTTTAGGATTTCTCTCTATCTTTGGATTTCTGACACTCTTTCAGGACATAAAATTTCACCCAGGAAGTATTCAGCTTTTTCTGCTTTCCCCATTCAACCTTTGGGAGTGACTTTGAATTTGGAGACTCCAGGCTTTCTTTAGCCCAGAGAAGTTTATTTCTATTATTACTTTATTTTCTCTCCTGAATTCTTCTGTTTTCTCCTCCAAGGACTCTTATTAGAAACGGAGGATCACTTCTACATCTATATTAATAGTAACTTGGTTTTGTTTTCTCTTGCCTTTATGGCCTGGGTTTGAAGATTTCCTTGGCTTTATTGAAGTCTGTATTATTGATTGGGTGTTCAGCCATGCTCGTTTTAACATTCTTCTGATCGTCTGAATTGTTTGGAATTACGACTCTGCGTTTCCAAGAAATATTTCTTTCCGATTGCTCCTGTTTGATATCAGCTCAAGGTGCCATAGGCTCTGCTGCCCTGTGCAGAAGTTCAGGAAGCAGACGTCTGTATCGTGGTTGAGGAGCCTGAACCTAGAGGACTCGAGTGGGGGACAGTGGGGTCTTCCCTGTGTCTGAGACAGTGTCTGCGTGGCAAAGGCGGGCCTTCGGGCCCAGAGAGACCCCGGCTCAAATCCTGCTGGGGCCCTGACCGGCAGGGTGACCCTAACTTTCCCCGTCTGTGAGTGGGGAGACCCCCGACCTTGCAGGCTTGCGTCAGGGACGAGAGGGTGACCGGGGTGGAGCTCTGATGGGCCCCTGGGTCGGCACGTTGACTGTGGATGAGCCTTCATCAGTTCACCCCGCACAAGGCCCTACGCTCTTCCCTGCACCCTTTCCCCAGAGTGGAAACTGCCTTTTGTTATTCTTCACCCCAGAGCTGTCTGGCTTTCCGACTATATATGTATGTATGTGTGTATTTTGGTCCTTTCTGGGCAGCTTCTCATGCATATTCAAATCCAAGCAGTTAGGGTTCTGGGTATGATTCAAACGTTTGTCGCCTGGTGTAAGTGATCTTAATATAGCCACGTCACCAAGGGCTGCGATGCCCGCCCCCCACAGCCCGTGTGGACTGGACATGCCCCACCCTGGGCCGGAGGGAGACCAACAGGCAGGCTGGGGGAGTCCTCGTCCCCCCGGGGGGGTTGTCTTCCTTTTGTCTTTCTTTTTTCCTCATCCTTTCTGTACAGGACCTGGGTCAGGAGGGGAAGACAGGGGACGCTATGCAGGTCCCTAAGCTCTGGACAGTGACACCTCCTCCCACAGCACCCCACGGCTCATGTCACAAGCCGTGGGCCTTGTGGCTGCACCGGGGTCCACCCTGCCTGGGGGTGTGGACAGGAGGGGCTCCAGGCCCCCGGGGCCAGGGCCGGCAAGCCACCCACCATGTCCTGGGGGTCCCGGCCCGAGGGGCGAGGGAAATGCTGGGTTTTATCTGCTGAGGTCACATGGGTTCCCAGTTGTGTGAGCTGGGGCGAAGGTCCCTGTCTGCAGAACTGGGGTGGGGGCAGCGCTGCTGAGCTTCCCCAAACAACGCACATGCAGGGGTGGGCCTCTGTGCGGGCAGCCAGGCTGGCTGTGGGGTCTCCTTAGAACCGGGCAGGAAGACAGCCTTTCTTACATCACAGGCACACTGGGGACGTAGAGATAATTCCAATTCTTTGAAAAATTCATAAATCCATATTCATGATGTGCAATAATAGCAACTAAAAACAACTATCTGTACCAACTGTTAGCAACACATCTATAGGAACTGGGTTGCGCGAGGCACTTCGTACGTGTTACAGAAAGTAAGCCCCCCGCTCTGGCTCCGAGGGCTTGACGTGAAAAGCAGGTGACGACTGTACCGCCCGCCTGCGACCGGCCACCCAGGAGACACGAGCCGTGACGCTCACCGCACCGGTGAGCCCAGGAGGGCAGTAGGTTTGGACGAAGGTGATAGTGGCTGGCTGTCTGCACGAGGCTGGGGACCGTCACATCTAGACTCCCGCAGGTGTGTCCTTTTCTTCTGTTGAGCCTTTGGGTGACACAGCTGGCCGCTCAGGACAGGGAAGCCTGTGGCATTTCCCTCCGCGCCAGGAAGCCGGGGTGCTGGGAGAGGACTTTCTGAGCTGCTTTTTAAAAACTGTAAACTTGAGATATGCTTATAGTGTGAAATTAAAACAGTTCACAGAGGTGCAAATTGGAAGTGGGAACCCTGCTGCACAGGGAAAACGAGGCCTCGTCCCCACTTTGGTGACCATCCTTCCAGACCCCTCCCCAGGCACACACAGCTGCACACACCGGGGAGCGCCTGGTCCTCTCCACCCGAGAGCCAAGGGGCCGGGGGCCATAGCTGGGGGGCCGTATCCCCAAGGGGGGCCTGGGGGTCCGTGCACTATCAGCTTCAGCTTCCGTCACATGATGTCATAGACCGAGTGGCTTAAACGACAGAAATTAATTTCCTCACAGCTCTAGAGGCTGGAAGTCTGAGGTCAGATGCCAGCAGGGGTCACGTCTGGCCAGGGGTCCCTCTGTGGCCTGCAGACGGCCACCTTCTCTCTGTGTGCTCACAGGGGCTTTTCTGGGTATGTGCAAGTGGGGAGCAAAGGAGGTGTGGGGCGAGGGAGGGAAGGAGAGGGAGGGAAGGAGAGGGAGGGAAGGAGAGGGAGGGAAGGGGAGAGAGAGAGAGAGAGAGAGAGAGCTGTCTGTGTCCCTTCTTATAGGGGCGCTAATCTCCTGATGGAGGCCCCGCCTTCGTGACCTCGTCTGACCCTAACTGCGTTCCCAAAGCCTCTGTCTCCAAAGACAGCACATTCACGGGGGGCCTCAACACATGAACTAGGGTGTGTGTGCGCGCGCGTGTGTGCACGCGCGCGTGTGTATGTGCGCGCGTGTGTGTGCGTGTGTGTGCGCGTGTGTGTGTGCGCGTGTGTGCACGCGTGTGTGCGCGTGTGTGTGCACGCGTGTGTGCGTGTGTGTGCGTGCGCGCGTGTGTGTGTGTGCGTGCGCGCGTGTGTGTGCGCGTGTGTGTGCGCGTGCGCGTGTGTGCGCGTGTGTGTGTGCGGGTGTGCGTGTGTGCGCGCACGCGCGTGTGTGTGTGTGTGCGCGTGTGTGTGTGCACGTGCGTGTGCGCGCGCGTGTGTGTGCGTGTGCAAACATTCGGTCCGTAACAGAGGGAAGCTCTTGGTAGGCACGCACCGTGTGCCCAGCGTGGCACATCCCCGCTCACTGATTCGCGCACAGGCTGAAGGGCCTGGTCGCCGACCCCAGCTGACACTTCGTGAAATGAAGATTCGGGGCAGAGCTGGGATTTCAACCAAGATACCCGCTTTGCTGCTAGGGAAGGGTTCATGAAAAAGACAGTTTCAAAAATGGCCCCAAAGGGAGGGAAACGGCCCTGTTAGAGGTGATGGGGGCGGCTCTGGTCACTCTCACGCCCCCCTCACCCTCTCGGCCCGGGCAGGGTCTCCCGGGGAGGGAGGGGCCGCAGGAGGCTGGTTTGCAGATGCACAGAGGCTTGATGCGCCCAGGAGGGGCCCTGCACTGACCCTCCACGTCACAGAAGGGGGTTCTCAGAACACTGGCTTGTGACATCAAGCCCCCAATTTGGCAGAATCAGTCCTTAGAGATAGTTTTTTCTTAGCAATTATGCTGGCTGTTGAGCAAACCTTATTAGTAATTAGTTTGCCAAAGATAGCAACCCCTCAGAGAGCAGAAGAAATGCTAATTACTATGGCCAACCTTTCCAGCAAAAATAAACGCCAACCCTCCGGGATCCTCTGGGCCGGCTTAGATCCTGGAGCCCCAGGTCCAGGGCTCCGCTGCTCACCGGAGACGCATCGTCCTCATTCATGGCGTGGCCGTCACACCTCCCCCCACTCACCGCACTTCATGTCCAGCCCTGCAACCTAGCTGGGTGGGGGAGGGTCTATTGGGGCGCTTCACTGATATGAGGGGCTTTATGAGATGCACCGTGAGGGCCCTGCCTGAGCACAGGGAATGTGAGGGAGCACCTATGGGACAGGGCTGCGTCACACAGGGGCTGGGACCTCATGCCAGGAGGAACTTAATCCTGAAGGCCATGGGGGGGCGGGCGACTGGGGAGTCTAAAGCCGGAACGAGGCAAGATCAGTTTATTGGTTGAAAAGGAAATTTTCAAGAGGAATTGAACCGGTCTGGAAGGAGATGGAGGAAGGGAGGCCGTCTAGGAGGCCTTCGCTGACCTGCCAGGGACGAGACAGGACGTGGAGAGCTGGTGGGGTTGCGTTCCTGTGCGATTTTGGGGAGTCTGGGCTCTCAGTCTGCCACCGCCCTGAGCGCATCCCATCCAGCGGTGACCAGGGATGGTAGCTGGAGCCTCAGTGATGGGACTTTGCAGAGATAGCGGGACAGCGGAGCAGAGAGGTTCCCAGGGACCCCTGGGTCGAGGGCCTGGATGGGGAGGGGCACCAGCCTGGGAGAGAGGGGCGCGGTCGGAGTGGGTGAGCAGGACAGGAGATACCTGTTAAACACCGATTTCCCCGATTATAACAGCAATTTGCATTGAGTAAAAATGCAGAGAAAGGAAGGAAGTGGAACCAACTGGGCACCTGCTATTTACACAGGGCTCGTCACCTTCCGGGCAGGAGTCTCCGTGACAGTCTCACGCACGTTTTAGTGAACACATACTACGTTCATAACTGAGGTCATATTATGGGCACCATTTTAAATTCTGTGTTTGCTTGGGTCATAAAAATTTCTTCAGAAACACAAAACACCATTGTTTACAGTGCTGCACATTGGGGTGCACCATGCTTCTCTATCATAAATGCCCCAGTGGTGTAAGTAATGCCCAGTGCCGTCCCCTCCTGGGGCTGAGGGACCGACTTGGGCAGACGCGCGAGTAACGCGCTGCAGGTGGAGCTGGTGGTCAGTCCTGAGACGGGTGGGAGCCCTGGGTCCCTGGCTGAGCCCGTCGCCCCAGAAGGCAGTGCCTGACCTCCCACGCCCACCAACCTGGGGCATTGGGAAGGCGTGCCAACGCAAAAGGCGAAAATGGCATCTCTTTTTATTGCCTAAAAGCGCTGTAAATGCTAAAACCCGCCAAGCCACAGAAAGCCATCTCGGGGCTATTAAGCCCTTAACCAGTTTCCTGTGTGAGCAACCTGGCCTGGCAGGAAGGGTGACAGCAGAGATGCCCGCCCGGGTCGGCTTCCTGCAGGGTTGCAGTGGCGATGCCCTGGGGCAGGAAGCTATCCCAGCAGAGTTCCGGTGTGTTCCCAGGGATCCCCCCTGCTAAGAGGTGACGACGCAGGGCTGTGCCCAGGGCCTTTCCTCCCGACTACAGGAGGCAGCTGACTCACTACCGTGTTTGCCCCAGGAGCCATCTGTTGTCTCTTGCTCAGCCCTGTGATGACACAAACCCCCAAACCCCAGCCTGTTAGAACTTGAGGACTCGGAGACGGAGGCCCAGAGAGGGGATGTAACTGTGCCAAGGTCACACAGCAGGGTACCAGCCCAGCTGTCTGCCTTTTATCGAGCTCCTGTTAAGCTCTGTGTACCTTTTCGGAATGTCCCAGTGCTCATTATTAAATTTCATTCTAGAAGGATCCCATGAAGTAGGCAGAGCTGGGACAACAGGTGTGAAATCCCACCGGTGATGACGATGATGATGATGAACAAGAGTATCATAACCAGCGCTAACATCCACTGAGGGCTTGCTCGCCCTGGGCCAGGTCTCTGCTGAAGGCTTTAGGGGCATGATCTCACTGAATTCCTGCAACAACCCTAACGACAGGTTCTTTCTCAATTCCTGGTTAGCAGTGAGCCGACAGGTTTGGAAGGCACGACGCCAGGCCCGGCCACGTCTGCGCACCGGGGTCTGGGCACAGGCTGCCTCTCCTGGGCACCGGGCTTCCACTTCGTCACTTAGTGCGACTGGCGCGTTCTTGGCGAGTGGCTCCCGCGCCAGCGCTGAGTCACTCCCTCTGCTGTCCCAGCGGCATCTTGTGCACGTATTCCTCCTTGGTGGCACGAACGTGCTTGCCTGTCTCCTCACTTAGGCCAGAAACTGGCCAAGGGCACCGTGCACGTCCGCTTGGTGGCCAGCGGGCCTTCATCCTGGTGGCCGGATAGATGTCTTGGTGCATGCAGGGGGTGGGGGTCTGGGAGCGATTCTCTTTTCTTCCTCTCTGTATGTAGAGAGGCCTATCTACACATACACCTACAATGTTTCTAAGCGTGTAAGAGAGAATTTGAAACGCCTGCTCGCCACCCTCGTGTCGGCAGAGCTTTGGGGGAATGTGGGAGTGAGGCTGTCCCTACATGCAGGAAGAAGGGGAAGACAGAATGACAGGGAAGACACAATGACAGGGAAGGGCTGACGAGTCAGGCGGCTGGGAATTCAGGCCCAGGAGTCACGCGGAGGCCGGCAGAGCCCTCCCAGGAGTCCTCGTAAGTCCTGGCAAGACGAACCCCAGCCCTGGGATGTCAGGGAGAGGTAGGAGGAGTGGGGCAGCCAGGCTCTGGTCACCAGGGTGACCGGCGGGGCTCTCGCAGCGTCCCTGGGCCCACCTCCTTTCCCTTAGGAGCACCCCAGATCCGCTTCTCCTGGTCAGGCGTCCTGACACCCACCCCAGAACCCCCCTCCAAGGTCCAGCATACCTGTGTACACGAGTGGCCGGCCTGTGAGCTCCTCGAGGCCAGGAGCCACAGCTTACTTACCTCTGGCCACGGCCTGCTCCGGAGTGGACGTTCAGTAGGTGTTTGTTGACTGACTGAGTGACTGAAAGTACTGGATTCCACCAAGTTGAAATCCACACGCCCCTTTTGTGGGAAGGACGTTTCTTTATTTGCAGGGATTCTCTGTCATCACCAGTCACGTGGGTTTGAAGATCATGGGAACACGCAGGGGCACCGTGTGGGCAGCTCTTACGGCCACCTGGCATGAACGTTTACGATCCCCCTGCATCCTGTGCTTGTTTGCCCCAATCCAAGGTGACCCCATTACTCTGATCTGTCACCATGATGGGGGAGGCGACTAGCACACTCGGCCCTCAGACTCATTGTAAAATCAGAGGTAATAACACCAGCCAATCACTGGGCCCGTGGGGACATGTGGACACGTCACACAAGGAATGTGTCCTTGGCTCGACTGGCCAAGGAGATTGCAGAGTGGAGGGGGACACGTTCTGACTCCAGGGGAATGAGAGGTGCAAAATCCCCAAACAGATGGCCTCCCCAATCTTCTCTCACTTCCAGGCTGGAATCCCAGCTCGCCTGTCATCTCGCAGTGATGCAGAACTTACAGACACCTTCCTTTCCTGCAAAGGAAAATTGGATCTAAGAACTGAGTCCTAGACACGACACTTCCCTCTCCCGAGGGTCCCGTCTTTGTCTCGTGGAGCACTCAGCCCAGGTCAGGCTCCAGGCCAGATGGGCCCCTTCCTCCAGGGTCTACACAGGACAATGTGCCTGCTCCCCTGTCTGCAAGGGCACTGGGTGGGCTGTGAAGTCGTGGGTTTCAGGACGAGGAGGACTGGACTTGAATTTCAGTTCTGCCGTGAACTTGAAGTGATGCTGTGCTGAGTTACTGGATCTTGCTGAATCCAATGTTTCCTCTTCCTAACATGGAATAATAACCTTTTCCTGGCTTGTCTGAGGATTGAATCCCCCAGTTACCCAAAGCACAGAGGCTAACCCACAGACAGTATGCGAGGGCTGTCCGGGAAGTATCCAGCTGCGGACCGTTCTCATTATATAGACGACGACTGGAGTTTCTCGACAGCCCTCGTTTCGTGAGCTGTGCTTCTTGTCCCCTCCTGCCCCTCTGGGTGCAGTGTCTAATACAGGCTGTGTGGCTCATGAGGCTGGGGCCCAGCGCGGGGGACTGTTGAAGAAGGTGTCTCTGCTGTGTAAGCCAATGGTGATTTTCACACTAACAGAAAATCGGATATGCGATCAGAGCAGGAGAAGCCTGAGAGCCAAGGGGTCGGGGGAGACATATAACCCCAAAAATGCTATTTTCATTTCAAGTAAGTGGTGGAGCACAACCAACAAAGTAAACTCATATCATAGAACTAAGTAAACTCAACTTGCATTAAACACTAAGGGTAAAATACATTTACAAAAGTATTAGAAAAAACATTGTTTATTATCGATATATCCTTGAGGTAAAAATAAAAGAAAAAGACTTTTAAAATATGATGCCAAAGGTAGAAACCATCAAAGATAAAACTGATAGATTTGAGCATAGAAAGAGAACAGCTCTACTTCCCAAATCAGCCATAAATTTGACCAAAGGCAATCGACAGCCTTGAAAAAAATGGCCATTAAAAGGTTCAACAACGGCAATATTTGCATAGCTGTGAAAAAATCAATAAAAAATAGAGAAATACTCCAGTGACAACATGGCAAAAGCACATGGAAAGATGTCACAAAAAAGAAATATGATTGGTCAATATATGAATAGACATTCGACTGCCTATTAATCGAATAAATGCCAAGTGAGTATCATTTTGCCCTACACTTCGCAAGGTGAGCTGAGGTACAGGTAAATGGGCATTCGCATACCCCACTCTATATAGAGGGATACGCTTTATATGGAGGCATCTTGGTGGTGGATTTCAGAAATCTTAACCTTTGCGTGCCCTCGGAGCCAGTAACCCCATCTTCAGGAACGTACCCCCAAGGAAATAATCATGAATATGTGAGAGCCGTTGCTACCAGGCCACTTAGAGCAGCACCGTTCACCAAAGCAAAGCAGCAGACCACACAGGGGACTGAATACTATGTGATCATTAAAATGATACGGTAGGGAGATAATAGGTAGAGGAATCTGTGTGTGTGTATAGACAGGTATGGTTCACATGTATATGAATAACATATAGGTGACTAGTCAGTGGCCCAGATAGATGTCATTGCGTATCACTAGCTGAAAATAAAAGCATGTTACAAATTAACTGATGTGTTCCTTGTAAGCCCCGATTCATTGTTGGAGCACATATATGCATACCCTATATATGGTGACAGCAGGAATCTCAAGGGGATCATTTTTATTTTCTATGATTTGTTTCTGTTCTTCTCTGAAATGAATTATTTATTACTTTGCAACAAAACAAACTTTTCATTTTAAGGTATTTTATTTAAAGACAAGACGAATGCTCCACTTGGACTGCGGCTGATGGATTCCACTGTCCCGAGGGTCTCTCTGAAATGTCAGCTCATAAAGGTGATAGATGCAGAGTGAGTGCCAGTGTATGGGTGGAAATACCTCCTACAGAAGTACTCAAGCGGAGCGTCTAGTGACAGAATCTCCACTCTGGGAAAAGTGAGTGAAGTGGGAGCCTATTTTAAAGTAAAGGGCCAGATGGCCTTCCGAGTACCATCCGGATGTACAACTGTATGTTCTCTGCGCTCTCCCGCCCGTCGTGGCTGTGGGGGCTGTGGTCATCGTGCAGATGGGCAGTGGAGGGGCAATGTCTGGTGGCCGCAGTCAGTGGGGACAGACGGGAGGGCTGCAATGGTGGAAAAGAGGTGACAACCACACAGGAAGCCAGCGCCGGGAAGATGAGGGGTGGACCGAGGAGGAAGCCAGGAGTCACAGGAAGGGCTTGGGCACCATTGTCTATGTCCCACTGCCTTCCCAGGGCGGGGGATGGCTTGGCCCCCTTCCCATGGCCCCATCGCTCACGAGGTCCTGGTGGGTCCGCTCAAACTGACATAGCCCCAGCCCCGTAGCAGTGCTGAAGGGAAGCTGAATTCAAGAGGAGATGCCTCTGGAGAGGAAATGGGTCGTGGAGTTGGTCGTTGGGGGGTCATTCTGACGGCGATCCTCCCGCCATCCACGGGGGAGCTATTTACTGACCCCCAGGTCCAGGGGGGTAGGTAGTTCTGACAGTGACCTTCCTGCTGTGCCCTGGGGGTACTGTTGGATTTCCAGACTCTTAACCACAGCACAGAGTTGCCTGGAATCCAAGAGGAGGGAACACTTGTTCTTGGGGTTCTAAAGCTCAGCATGAGAGTGGTGCCTTGGGTAGCACAGACATTTCAAGTGTAGTCCTGGTCCCATCCGTGGGATAGGGTCCCATGCCACGCTCCGCTGAAGGAGCCTCAGGCTCTGGACCGTACGAACCCCCTTCCCAGCAACAGCTGAGGGAGAGTTCACGGGTGCCAGCCGTCTAAGACCCAGCTGCTGGGGGAACTACCGGCCACCCCACGCTGGCCACCGGACGAGCTGGCCCGTCAGAGCCCTGTCTCGGGAAGGGGAACGTGGAAACACAAGGGGACCCTGCAGTGAGTAGTGGGCGGGGACGGGGAAAGGAACCGAGGGGACGCCGTGGGCCAGCGCTGGGACACCAGAGAGCAGACGCCCCAACAGCAGCGCTCCGGTGCTTGAGCAGGGCGGACCCGCGCTGCTGCTGAGCCATGGCCCCGAGGAGCTGGGGAGTCCCGGCCCCGGGGCCAAGGCGTCAGGGTGCCCCCGGGACGGGTGCCCCTCCCACCGCCGAAGGTCGACCTGTGTAGTGAGTGACACGTGGCCCCGTGGCCGGTTTATCGCGCTATTGCCACCATCTTGGGCAGGGGCCCTGGGCCCTGCCCAGGCTGAGCTGTGCACGCAGCCTCTGCTCTGAAGCTAGAATCCTCATAACGTGAAACTCCCCACTTCAGTCACTTTAAAGTGTACGATTCGGTGGCGTTTAGCGTAATCACAATGCCATGCCACTAATTCCAAAACACTTCCATCACCCCAGATCGAAACCTCGCCCTGCACCTCCGTCCCCCCGGCCCGTCCAGGACTACGCCGCTTGGTCTCTATGGGCTTGCCGATTCCGGACACTTCATACGAAAGGGACCCTCCGCTACGTGTTGTCGTGTGTCTGGCTTTTTCCTCTGATGCTTGCAAGGTTCATCGCGGTGTCACGTGGACCAGAACTCCACTCCTTTTCACGGCTGAGTAATATTCCACAGCGAACAGCCCGCTTCGTCCGCCGAGCCGCCGTGCATGTGGGGCGCCCTCACGCCTTCTGGTTACCACGCGCCAACACTTGGTGCCGCGCCCTGTTTGGCGGATGCTGTCGTTTCTCTTCGATTGTCACTCAGGAGTGGATCGCTGGGTCACACGACAGCTCCAAGCTCTCGCGTTCGGAGGAACCACCCGACTGGTTCCCACGGCGGCTGCACCGTGCGACGTGCCCCCACGTCCTCGCCAATGTCCCCACGTCCTCGTCGACACTTATTTTCTGTTGTTTTGATTCTAACCAGCCTCGTGGGTGGGAAGTGCCATCTCCTCCGGCTTTGATTTGCATTTCCTGATGACTAACGACGTGGAGCATCTTCTCGGGTGCTCAGTGGCCATTTGTACGTCGTCTTTGAAGAATGTCCGAGACCCTTCGCCCAGGTGTTGTTAATTGGCTTTTGGCTTTTGCTGTTGAGCTGTACCCCCGGATTTCGGTTCTCCTCGGGGTTCCATCTCCCTATTCCGTCACCCAGGGCCTCACCACAGTGCCACCCCTTGCCCCACCCAGCATAAGCAAGTCTTCTCTTTTTGTTTCTAATCCAAAAAGACGCAGATATCGAACTTCTTACCATTTCCTCCCCCTTTCTTCTAGCTCCTTCCGAAGGTGCTGGTCTCTCCCTTGGGCACTCGGTGTAGCCATCACCGCCCCGCCCAGATCCCTCCCTTCGGGTGGCAGCGCCCTGGCTTCCTGGGGACTTGGGACTAGTTTCAAACGTAGCCAGTAAACCTCAGACAACTGGCACAATTCCGAGACCTCCTCCCATTGGGGCGGAAAGGAAGCCACTGGCCTCCCTCAGCCGTGGACCCACTTCAGAGCTCGTCAGGGAGGGGCCCTCAGGGGGTGCGTCCCCCACGCCCGCAGCAGGCCCCCTCCCGAGGCCTCGCACAGTGAACACCGCACTCCGAGGGGCCCCAGCGTTTCCAAAAAGAAACACACGATTCGGGTCATGGTCCGGGTGGCATCACGTTTCTGGCGAGCACGGAGGACTTGGGCTTTGTCCCGAAAAACGTCGCCAGGCCGCCTTCTGCCGGGACGCGGAAAGCACCTGCGGTTTCCGGAGTGACTCGTCCGCGAGCGGGAAGGGACCGCTGCGGCCTCGGCTGTGCCCCTGCCCGACGGCGGTGGGCACGGAGCGAGGCTTAGGACGAAGGGATGAGACACCGACGGGAGGGCTTCTGGAGGCAGGTGGTTCCGTGGGGTGGGGGCAGAGGCGCCTCCAAAACCGCGTCGCCTGGGCTGCTTCCCATTTCACTGCTGCGTGGGACCAGCCCTTGGAATAGATCTCCAGCTGGTCCTGTTCTAGACTGAAGGCACTTTAAATGGAGTTCAAATATCAAAAAGGACGTGCGTGACGAGTCGCACGCCTCCTTCCGGCCCCCCAGGATTAGACGTCTGAAGTGAGAGGGGAATGCCGAAGCCCCCGTTTCCCTGCGGAGGACCCCGTTTCTGCCTGCTGGTCCCCGACAGATGCCGGTGCCCTGTGTTCCGCACGAGCCTCCTAACTGCCCGGCCGCCCATCTTCTGGATGGAGAAACTGAGGACCAGGGAGACTCAAGGACTCAGCCAAGGTCACTGAGCTAATTCATGACAGAACCAGGGTTCAAACCCGAGTTTGGATTCAGAGTCCGCTCACTTTCTAGTACGCCCAGCCACGAGGAGCCTTCGGTGGCCGCGTAGCCAAGCACCCTACAAGGTGCTTTATAAAGCCATGTGGGACCGTCTGGCTACTGTGTCCCCACCCGTCCACCACTGGGCACTTTTACAAGGGGATGCACCCCCTTAAAGGTTCACGGTCGGTCTGAGAGCACCAGGCTCCTGTCAGTTTTCTCACGGTGGCTTTCATACATCTTTAATTTGTATTGGAACTTTGGCCATAAATGGTAAGTTGTCACTAATGTTCAGTGGGCACCCACGCGCCTGCCCAGGCCAGGACAGTAATGCTGCCTGAGCTCTGTCCCCACCAGAAATCCCAGGGGAGGGGTCTGTCCTCAGAGGGGACTGCCAGGGGCACTTGCCCTCAGGATGTCAGTCACCATCTTGTCCCTGGCTCTGAGCTGTCCTCAGACCTGCCGGTTACCATGAGCTGTCCTCAGACCTGCCCGTCACCAGGTTACACATCCCCTCCGCCCCGACTCTGAGCGAGGCGCCCCTTCAGCGCCCCTGGATGCATCACCTGTTCTCCTGCTGTTTCCCTGCACGGGGGACCTGGGTTCGCTTCCTCCACGCCTGAGGCTTCAAGTAGCTCATGCTGCGTTTGCAAACCCCACCTGGCCTCCTACACCAGCCCCCCACCACGTGACCACTGCACTGACAACCCGACTGCAAGCAGCTTCCAGGAAAGCCAAGTTTTATTGGGAGACTGAGGCTGCGGGGGGGCGGTGGCCGGGGCCGCGTGGGGAGCCGTGGACCAGGGCCGTGGGGGGCGGTGGCCAGGGCCGCGGGGGGTGGTGGGCTGCAGCCAGGCCTCCCCGATGCCAGCAGTCTCGCGGGTTTTCTCTCTCGCCTCGGATGCGTCTGAAATGTCACTTTTATTTTCTCCTAACTCCAGACCGACTGCCGCCTACGGAGCAACATGGCAACCAGCGTCCCCGAGTTCCAGTTGGTTCTGCTTGGGTCTGTTAAAGGATTCACAGTATTTTTAAGAGTAAAATTGTGATTCTCATAGAAATATAAAATGAAAACAGGTCAAAGATTCCATTTAGCTACCTGATTAATGCCAGATCCCAGTTTAAAGGAGGACCCAAAGGAAACCGGGAAAGCTGCAGTGCCGTGGCTGATGGATGCAAGTCTGCCGTCTTTCACAGCGGGTGGTAATCAGTTGCAATCTGACAGGTCCAAGTTGTTTGCACTTCCATGAACAGAAATAATCTGCTTCGGGATCAGCTCTCCACAGTTAACTTTAATCTTTATAAAATTGAGTAAAAAATCAAAGACCATGAAAGCCAGACCCCCGAAAAATCAGATAACCTTTGACTTGTCCCCTGGGCAATCTCCAGCAGCCCTTCGTCTTTTGCCTGTTTCGGAGTGTCACAGTCTTTCTTGGGCCACTTAACTGTGGCCAGAGGAACAGAGTGCTGTGGGCAGCCCATCCTGGGACAGGTGTACAACCCTGTACCCGTCACCCTGTCCAGAAAGCAGGGTGTGCACCCGGGCCATCGCTAAGGGAAGCTCCCCTGAGAATACTGAGGTCTTTCCCAGAGATGGTGAAATAGCTGTCATTGGGGTGGCACCCCCATTTTGTCCCCATGTTCCCCACTGTGAGAGCTAACCCTGAAGTCTGTGTCTATGCACCTCTGAATTTTCTCTCCTTTTCTACAACTTCTTATTTGCGGTGCAAGAACAAGACCTTGTTTTACATCTGTAATTCACATTTGTCCCCACATTTCTAATGTTTTCTTCTGGACCAGTCTTCCGTTTGCCCAGCAATTTCTAACGCCCTCCTACCACCCATGTTGCATCATTCACTCACGTGCTCAACAAACACACTTACGAGCACAGTACAAGCCAGCTCTGTCTTGGGTGCCGGGGCTTCAGCGGCAAACGTCACGCAGTGGCCCTGCCTCGCTGAGGCTTCCCTCCGGTGGAGAAGCAGACGGCAACCCGGGAAACACACACATAACAGCCGTGGTTCCAACAGACACAGTTCTCGGGAGAAAAGAAGTGAGCAGCTGGAGCCAAGGTGATGGTTGGGTGGGTGGTCAGGGTGACTCGAACACGGCGGGGGGCAGCCCTACAGAGACTGTGGGTCACCCTCAGACCTGAGGATGCAGGAATGTCCTCGGTGACTGAGTGGAACAGCTGGAATGGGCTCTGAAAGGCACTTGAAAGACACGGTGAGAGTCCCTCTCCCCCACAGGGGGACCTCGGTAGGATCAGTGCCTTAAAATGAGCACACGCTTTGGTACAAGTGCTATCCCCGGACAGTTAGCTACCCAGTTGTTCCTTGATAATGCTCAGATGATCTAAACCCAATGCATTCTGGGTAGTCTTTCCTTGCACCCCCACATCCTGACGACGGAAGGGACAAGGTATTAACTGCCTCGCGCTGGCGTGGGCCCCACAGTTCCTACTACAGACGTGAGCTCACTGCCTGCTGCGCCACATGCTGGCCTGGGGGGAGCTGGGGACACCACACGCTCTTGGGGAAGGACACAAACAGGCACAAGAGAAGCAATGCACCACCCTGGGGCTCAGGCCTGGGCACCTCCGGGAAGGGAAGAGAGAAGGATCCGCGCTCTCCTGGTTCACCCTCTGGTCCAGGTGAAGTCACCACACTCCCAGTATTTGTGAGCCGTCTCCTGCTGGGCCGGGCTCTGGCTTCCTGACCCCTAGCAGGTCCATGAGGCCCCAGGGTGACAGGAGCTGGTCTTGTCTGCATGCCCTCAGGGTGCACGGGTGGGACAGAGCTCCCCTGAAATCCTGCAGAAGCTACTTACTGGCTCTGTCCGCCGACAGGAGGGGGCTAATGGCACAAGGAGACTGCAAGGTTAAGGGCAAGACAGTCTTGTCCTCACGTGACTGAGTCCCCTTTCTACCACAACACCACTGCGTAGCTCTGTTTTCTTGCTTTCTTTTTTTGGGGGACGGGGAATCAACCCCAGGCCGCGGCATTGAGAGTGCCGAAGCCCAGCCACTACACCACCAGGGAACCCACAGGTCTGTTTTCTAACCCCTAGCTTCATTCTGTTTCCATTGTTTTGGAATATTCTGTTAGCCTCGCCGTGCAGAGGGGCTCGTGGTGAGACACTGTTACCCTTGTCACGTGTAAAGCACAGACGGGCGTACAGAGCACGGACAGACATGCAGGGTACACGGGGATGTGGAGGCTTCACGGGGGGAGGGTGCGAATCAGAAACCAAAGTCCCCAAAGGCTCTGCAGGACCATACGGACACGATCCTGAGAAATGCTGTGCACAAGAGAAAGGGGCCTGAGAACCCCACCCCACCCCCTTTCGGAAGTGGGTTTCAGGGCTGCAGACACGTGCAGATACGTCATGCACCCACCCGTCCAGCACTCACCCAATCTAAGCAGCACCTACTAGATGGGGGTGCCGCTTTGGGGGCTGGGGACCAAGTCCCAGGGCTTCCTGACTTCATCGTGGTCGGGGCAAAGACAAAAGCAAAGGGAATTCGCTTGGTGGTGCCAACTGCTATGGGGGATTGGTGGGTGGGCTGGGGGTGCGGTGTAAAACAGGGAGGCCAGGGACAGCCCCACTGTGAAGGGGGCCCTGGAGAAAAGACCCAAGGGGCTGAGGAAGCTGCGCCGGGGACCTGGCGGGGTGCTCCTCGGAAAGGTCTCCTAGGCAAAGGGAACAGAACCTGCGATGGCCCTGGGGCCGGAAGTTCCCTGGTTCTGGAGGAGCAGCGAGGAGGCCAGGACGACAGAGGGGAGCGTGGGGAGGACAGTAGGGGACAGAGGGGTGCAGAGGGGCGGATGGCGAGCAGATCCCGCAGGGCCGCGGAGGCCGTGTGACAGCTTCTGAGTGAGGTGTTCCTCTGAGTGCAGGGAAAGCCTGTGCAAGTCTGGGGCACATTAGACACGAGCTAACACATTCTGGAAGGGTCACTAGTGTAGGTGTCAAGGTGGATGTGAGGCGGGGAGCCGGGGGACCTGGCGGGAGGCAGGAGGACAGTGGCCCAGCCCAGGGTGGCCAGAGCCTGGATAGACATTTGAAGGTACAGCTGGAGCCACACTCTTCCCAAATACTGACGTCTGTATTAGTGAAAGTCTCTATGAACAGAACAAATTTCTGTTTCCTTTTTTCAATTTGCATTTTCTAGAGAATCCATACGAAAATATTTATTGCCTGTGCAATACAAAGCAAACAGACTATAAAGAAAGAACACCAGGAAGCGACTGAAAGATGCACCAGAAACTAAAACATCGTTCCTGTTAGGACCTGCCCTTTCACTGCAGAGTATTTGAACAGAAGACGCATCAGTGTCAGCAGGGTAGCTCTGCTAAGGGACCCTGAGGAAAGTGGCCACAGGCCAGGAGCCCCCCACTTGTCTCCATCGTTCCCCAGTGACAAGTGCAAGGCTTGCTGACCCGGTGGCTGGGAGGGAATAACCAAGCTTTGAGGGGTTGGCCACCAAACCTAACATCGATGGAGAACACCACCCACCGGGAGGCGGAGAAGCCAGTGCCACCCCTGCTGTCCGCTGCGTGAGGCAGGAGCCCCCCCGCCCGAATCCCGGACCAGGAAACACAGGCCCCCCCACGGGCCTCATCTTTTCTGGACCGAATGAGGCAAATCCGATCCCCACCCAAGGTGGAGGGAATTCTTTAAAATACTAAATGTGGGCTAAGGTGCCCCTCTCCCGCCACCTCCTGAAAAGCTCTGATACCTGGCGGTTACGTCCACAGTGACAGCGACTCCCAGGCAGGTCCCGTGTTTGCCGAACACGGTCAGTGCTTGTGTGACGAGCAGCTAACACGCGTCTCTCCGGAGCTGGGGCTTCCGTCTCCGTTCCTGTCGTGGCAGCAAAATGCAGGTCGGTTCGAAACAGAATCTGCTATTCCAATGGCTTTTAGAACTTCCCTAGAAAAGACACATACTAACTTAAAATTCTTTTTTTTCCCTAAAATATGGGGGGTGGGTATCAGTTGCCTCTGCGGGTAGGTAAGAAGGGGGAAAGCCAGACACCCTTCTGGGCGTTTCTCGGCCTCTCGGACCCTTCCGCCCGCCCTCCCAGCCCCGAGCCTGTTCTAGCCGAACGGGAAATCTCTTCTCAACGTGATCCGAGCTGAGCCCCAGTACTGCCAACTTTCTATACTTTTCTAAAAATGGTTCTTCTTTTTAATTTTCTTGAAATACAATATGGCTGGCAAGGCTGTGCTGACTTGCATGACGTTCTCTCAGAGGACGAGATCACAGTAGCAAGAACAGGAAAGATGCCTTAAGGAAAAAATTCAGCAAACTGGTACAACCACTGTGGAAGGCAGTGTGGAGGTTCCTCAGAAAATTGGGAATGGAGCTGCCTATGACCCAGCAGTCCCCCTTCTGGGGATCTACCCAAAGAACTTGAAAACCTTTGTCCGCAAAGACTTATGTACCCCAATGCTCATCGCAGCGCTGTTCACAGTGGCCAAAACATGGAAACAACGAAAGGTCCCTGCGACAGATGACTGGATAAAGAAGCTGTGGTACATCTACACAATGGAATATTACTCAGCTGTAAGAAAAGATGAAATATTGCCATTTGCAACAAAAATGGATGGACCTGGAGATCATCATGCTAAGTGAAATAAGCCAGACAGAAAAGACAAAGAACTGTATGACTTCACTCATATGCGGAATATAAAACTGAAAGCAAAGAAAAAAGAAATGAACAAACAAATAACCCATGGACACAATCAATAGTTTAATGTTTATTTGGGGACGAGTGGGTTAGGGAGGGGAGAAAGGGGAGGGGGTGGGAGAGGAGGTGGTGAACTTACTACACAACAAGCTGACAATGCACTGTGGAATTGTATGCCTGGAACCTATGTCATCCTTGCTAACAGATGTCACCCCAATAAGTCTAACGAATTAAAAAAAAAAATTCAACTAAATTGAAAGCACCTCCCAGCCCGGCGATCCTAACTTCAGTGTGTGCGCCACCTCCCCCAGTGCAGCCGGTGCGGGTCTCACTCCCCTTCTGTCCCTCCCCCACCCCCCACCCCCCGCTCTCCAATCGCAGGACGAGCCCCGAAGACAGGCTGGGTTGGGTTTAACCTCTTCAGAACCCGTGAGAGCATCTGGCCTACAGTAGGTACTCGGTCCATGCTCACTGAGCAATCCAGGGTCAGTGGTTGGGTCCTTGACTATCCCGTATCGTCATCAAGGCCATTAGCCCACCTTGGTGTCACTGTTCCCTTTCCTGATGACCTCACGCACACTGAGAGGAGGACAGACTGGAGACTTGTCCCAGATGGCACAGCAAACACGGCCGAGACGAAAGAACTCCTCAGCTCTGCCCCACGCCCAGTGAATCTGAAAGGGAAGTTCTTCAACACACTGCTGAGCTCCTGCTCCGTGCCAGGCACTGGGCCAGACTGAGGTACAGGAGGTGCTCCTGTCGTCCCCCTCTCGGAGGAAAGACCCGGAGAGCCGGGCAGAGCTGTGCCCGGTGGGTGCCACCTGCAAGGCGAGGAGTTTTCCGGGAAGGAAAACGGTTGGGCTGACCGTTGAGAGTCTCGGCAAGCATGTAGTTGAGCAATACACCATGGGGTAGGCTGCCAGGACGCCCTCTTTTAAATGCGACAGGAAATAGCAGCACTGTCCCATGTCAAATGGGACGTGTGGCCAGCCTGATCTCACTGGGCTAAATTCACGGTGTCCGCAGGCTGACTGGATGTACCACCCGCAACGGGACAGCACCGCTGCCCTCTGTCCCATTTGCAACAGGACGTCTGGTCAGCCCCCCATGGAGCCCACACCGGAGGAGGGGAGAAGCAAAGGTGGGGGTGCAAGGTGCAGACACAGGGATGGCACCTCTACGAGGTCAGCATGCAGGTACGACAGGAATGGGGGAGAGGGCTTTGGGATGTTGGGGACCATGGTCAGAGGGGTCCCCACGTTTCTGGATTTCCAGGGTGGCCTGTGTCTGGGTGGTCCTAAGTTCCAGCAATGACCAGACTCCATGCCACTGGGAGTCCCAGAAGCGCCGTAGGGGACAGGGCGATGACGCGGGGGCAGCCCCGCGGCTGGCCCCGAGTCCATCAGCGATGCCATCATTCATCCCGATTGTCCCCGGCTCCGCGGGTTATTTAAGGGGCCCTCGTCCTGAGGCTCTCCCCACAGGGGCCTGCTCCGACTCTCCGCTCGCTCGGCCTGTGGCACTCCTTCAGGATGTTCATTCCTTTTTTGGGCAGAACAGTTAACTGTGCAAACAGACTCATTTGCTCTTGAAGTTACCCGTGGCACCTAAATAGACTCTGCACTAAAAATAGGTGTGCCGCAGTGGCTCCCCACCTGCCTCATCCTGCTTCCTGACACCTGCGGTCCCCTCCTTTGCAGAGCAAAATAAAGACATACGTACGCCCACCAGGGACCGCAAGCCCATCCGGGCGGACGGGGGACAGCGGACACTTTCATCTCTCAGCCTCCCAGCCCCCCTGACTTCTCAGAAAGGTAGCGAACAGAAGTCGCAGAGACGCCAGACGCCCTGTTTTTGGCTGCAGCTCTGTGGAAAGGATCTGAGAAGTGGCTGGCCTACCCCGTACGATAAAGACGTGGGCTGGGTGCGCTGCCTCTTTAAATGTCAGGGTTTCTGCTGAAGAAGCATCGAGTTGGAATGGAAAGGTCAGAGCTGACAGACGAAACTCCTGCTCGGAAAAGCTGCTCCCATCCCCGTTTCTCCCCGCCGCCCCCCACTCCGCCCGGTAGGAAGCTTGCTAACGCCACCCTGGCTTCCGGCACGGTGACTCCCGGCTCGTGAGCACATGCCAAGTGACAAACCAGATTAAGGAGCTGCTCAGTAGGAACAGCTGCTTCATGTCCTCCTTAAACCTAGAACGATTTGCGGCGACCAGAAAGCCTATTTTTAATGAGAGGAAGTCCCCCTAGGCCAGTCATCAGAGTGGGTGTCAGGTCCAGACTCCTGCCTGTCTCCTCACCACGAAATCACTTGACCCCTGATAGACTCAGTTTCTGCCCCAGCACGGGGACCAAACTGCCTTCTGTCCGGATGTACCCAGAAGCATTAGATTAGCAGCAAACACGTCACCCACGATGGTGTCCGGCACGTGGTGGGCACGGTGCTCACTACCAGGGATGCTGGGGCTGCAACAGCTGAGCCCCTGCCTCCCTGCATCCTGGGAGAGACGGGTAATCAGGTGACTGCGACGCAAGGCAGTCAGGGCTCTGACGGGGGCAGAGGTGGCACCAAGTCTTGCTGTGACTGTGGACCAGATCCCAGGAAATGGGGCCGCTGCCAGTCTTCTTCGGCTGGGCTTCGTACTCCAGCCCAGAAGCCGGTCCTGTTTTGTCCCCTGCACTCCTGGGTGTCCTTGCATCTTGGTGCTGACAAAGGCAGCAGGTGCCCTGTTCGCTGCATCGCTGGTCTCAGGCTCAGCTGCACGGTAGAATCCCCTGGGGAACGTTAAAACTCGCCTACCAAGGCCACACCTCGGGCCAACGAAGTCAGAAGCCCCAGGGACGGGACTCAGGCAGCAAGACTTTCTGAAGCCTTCTGGATGGTTCCAGTGTGTGGCCAAGACAGGGAGCCCCTGCTTCTGCACAGCCCACGGAGCTAGGCCCGGCTCCTGCTGTTGCGTTCACCAGCCCACTTCTGCCCCACCTGAGAAGTCACACCTGTCACCAGGTCCCGGGGCTCCCCCCGGGCCCATCCCCAGGCCGGCACCCCCGTGACAGCTGGAGGCAGTCAGAAAACCAGCCACACTCGTCAAGGGTGGTGGAGGGAAGCCTCTGCTGGTGCCTATAGGGGCTTCAGGAGTCTGTCAAGTCCGTTGGCTTTGACTTTCTGCAGAGATGACAGAAGGAAGACACGCGTGAGGACAAAGAGTTCTGCTGCCCCGACAGTGTCCACCAGGCGCCAGACGGAGTGCTGGCACTCTCTCAGAGATGTGGAAACCAGCTCTGGGGCCGCCCTGCCCGGGCCCGCACGGGCCCCTCCCCACACTCCCCATGCTGACCTTCACCCAGGGGGCCAGTGAAGAGACAAGACTGGAACCCGGACACGACACTGGCTTTTTCCCCACTCCCTCTGGGTGAGGCTGGCGGTCACCTCCGCAGATCAAAGGAAACGGGTGACCCTGGCCTCAGGTCGGGGACACGTCTGTGAGGCACACCCGGCACTACGGTCCCTGTCCCCGTCCCGCACCCCAGCCCCCGGCAGGGAGGAAGGGGTGGGCTCTTCCACGCCAACTGTCAGGACCGCAGACCCGTTCGCGCCTCCCGAACGTACCGGCAGTTTGGGTTTGCCGGCGGCCTCCTGTGACCCTGGGCAGGTGGCTCGGTGTCCCCAGGGCACGGGGTCCTGCCGGCAGAACGTCGGGTGCGCCTACCTCCTGGCCTCTCGGCTCAGCTGTCTCCGCTTCCACTTTGGGGGTTACTTTTCCATCAGACGATAAACCTCGTTGCTTTCTCGTCGGAACGATGGTTGTCTAAGCCAGGACCCATTTTATGGGGCAAATAATTGGCAAAAACACTCGGAGCCTCGTTTTCATTTCCCAGGCGATGCCGGGTGAGCAGTCAGTGGTGAAACGTCCACAGCGACCTCACGGCGACCTCACGGTGACCACGGACCTGACGAGAGGTTTTCCAGCCAAGTAACCGGGGCACCAACCCAAGATCAAACTCCAGAGCACTGCTCGTCTTTGCCGCAGAACGCCTGCTGACCGAACCCCAACCACACTGAGGTTTTCGGGGCGGTCTCCGTAAAGCAAAGTGTGACTTAGGGGTGCAAGCATCTCAGCGATTCAGCCTGATCTCAAATCCCATGGTCTTTCCACAACACGGGCGCCTCACACAGGGTTCCCCTTAACACCGGGCCAGCGTAACCGGGCACTGGGCTCCAGCTCCTGGCCCCTGCACCATGCGGGGGCGGGGGGCTCAGCCAGGACAGGCACCCCCATGCCAGCTGCCCTCCTGTCCTGCCTAGCACCCCCAGGCTCCTCCCGTGTGGCCGGCATCAACACTAGCTGGTGGCTTCCAAGTTTTCTTGTTCAAGACAGGGAGCCAGACGGAAGGTTCTCCGGAGGGCCGTGCTAGCCCTGCGAGGCCACAACTCAGGAAAGTGACAGTGGCCTCTCTCCGGGCGGCAACTGCAGCTGCAGCTGTCCACTCCACCCCAGAGTCTCCCCAGGCGGACGCGGTGCTCGGGCTGGGTGGGGCCCTTTCCCCATCGGCTGCCTTTCTGGGCTGGGCTTTGGGGCCGTGTGCTTTTAGTCCCTGAAACAGAGAAGGCCACTTCTGCGGGGCAGAGCGGTGGCCCCAGTGTGGCCGTCCACTCGGCCTGTTGACATGAATCCGCTTCTCCAAGGCCACAGTGTTCTGATGGCTGACGGGACAGTCAAGCAGCAACCACACAGTCACCAAGCCAGGGCGAGCCACCAGGCGCCCGGTGGCTGTTCCCAGAGGCCCGTGCCTTTGTGAGGGCAGGGCATTACCAGCCTCTGCTCAGCCTGGGAAGGCCAACTTGGAAAGGAAGCCGCTGGTGGGGGTACCTGTGCCCAGGAGCCACTGCTGGGGAGCCCAGGGAACCCTCAAAGGCAGACAGGGACTTGGTCTCAACATTGTCCTGTCCCAGCATTTGTCACCGGGCACTAACGGGCCCACTGCAAGAAGGGATTTCCACCTCGTGCAGCCATGGACAGTGACCGCCCTGCCTGGATACAGTGGCTCAGAGACTGGCGGTCCCTCGCCACTTCCCAGCAGCACAAAGGGGAATCTTCCAGGCCCGTCTTCAAGACGCTGCGTTCGGCCCCATCTGTATTTCACTTTCTGTTCATACTCTGCACGGGAAGCATTCGTGCAACCGTTGGCTTTGAGAGGTGACAATGGCCCAGGCATTGCCTGGGCTCTCCCTCCTCCAAGCCCCACCTCCAGTGCTCCCTCTTGCCTGTGTGCCCATGCCACCCAGCCCCTCGGCACGAGTGGGTGTCTCACACGTGCTTCAAGGCCTAACTCAGAAGCCACCACCAGATCCAGAACTGGTCCCCTCGGCCGGCAGGAGCCCCCGCTCAGTGCAGAGCCTCTGACATTGACCCAGCCTCTCCTTGGAGACGGAGCGCCATGGCCATCGATGTCCTCACCGAACGGCGCCTGCAGCCTGCGAGCTCACCGAGGGCAGCGCCGCCGTCTAAGGAGCCCGTGCTCTTGCAGAATGCAGGCAGGGAGGCGGGACCCTGCATCGGGTGGGTGCGCGGGGGTGAAACCAAGTTGTCTGCAGTCTCCTTTCAAGACTCAAGTCCAAACTTCTTCCAGCGTGCATTTCCCAAAGCAATTTCTGAAGAAGCTTGCATCAAGAATTTTTAGAGTGTGCGAGACATCCCCCAGACAAGAAACCCGTTCGTGTCAGCCCGGTCCCAGAGGACAAGACTTCTCAGGACAGCCACCAATAGCCAAAGCAGAGCGATGGGACATGTGTGGCAAGACTGCACTAATGGAGAAGGCTGGTGAAAATCCATTCCAGCCTGCAGAAGACCACATTTTCTAGAACAAGATTTTTAACTTCGTTGCAACCCCACAGGATTCAGCCCTTCAGACTGCAGGGAGAGGAAGATAAAGCTCCGATCCTTCCAGCCCTCCAGACCGCCTGCAAACACAAGGAATCTGGCCTCCGAATGTCGCCTGGTATTTCGCGAAGTGCTAGGAAGCCATCATCTGCCCGATGCATCTGTTGATTTGTTCTGTTATTTGAAAGCAAACAAGGCAAATGAAACAAAACCCAGAAAGCCTCCGTGTTGATGGACGTCCTCTGGGATTGCCTCCAAGCTCACGTGCGCCGTGGGCACCCATCTGCCTCTTTCCCACTGCAGCGCTCCAGGCAGCTGTGCTGCAGAAAGTTTAATTACAACAAAATCGGGGAACCCAGGGGGCCCGGCTGCCCTGCCGCCCACCCCTCAGGAAGACACGTTCCCGCCTTCCACCTCCCCTCCGTGTTCCCATCCTCAAGCTGGTCCCCTTGGGCCAGCAGATGCTGTGGTGCCATGGTGGGGGTGGTTCAGGGTACAGGAAAACGTGGGGCCGCAGCCAGAGGGACAGTGCAGGCCGGAGTCGGGCGCGGTGCAGAGCTCAGCCTCAGGGACCTCTGCTTCCAGAACATCTAGCACAGTGGTGAAGTGGAGCTCTTCCCAACTCAGGATCTCCTCCTTCCCAACAAGGAAAGGAGCCTTCCTCTGCCCTTGCAGGGCTTTGCCACTGGAGGTCCAGGCCCAGGAGTGGCAGCTGGGCCCTCCGTCTGCCAGGCCCAGATGCCTCCCTGCCTCTGGAAGAAGCAGACCCAGTGGTCCGACCCTGCCCTCCCTTGCTCTGTCTCCCTCTGCCCTCAATGCCAGGGGTTCCTTCCTTCTCTTTTGATTCCTGAGACCCATGAGCCAGAACTTTCTAGTAAGTTCTGGAGGTTTCTTGCTATATTTTACCAGTCAACTTGGCAGTACACTCTGTTTTATGAATATAAGAGAAAGAGAAAAACATAGCTCAAAACAGCAGAAACAAAGCAGAGACGATCATGCTGCTGTGCTCCAGCGGAGAGGCAGCATTCCACCAGAGTCGGGCCGTTCCTGCGTGTGAAGGGCTCTGGGGCTGTGAGAGGAGGGACTTCCCAGACCAGACCGATGGGTGTGGAGTGTGGCAGAGAGAGTGTTTGCGAGGCAAGTTCTCTGCCGTGAACACAGCGAGGCCTCAGGCCACATCCAGGTGAACCTGCCCCGCAGGGAATTCACCCTGGGACATTCTGCCCAGTGCAGGGGTGGGTGGGGTCCTGCACGGGGTGAGACTCCAAAGTCAACCATGAGCCAAAAATCTAGCACAGGTGACATTACCTGGTGGTGGGATTTCAGGCTTGTGTTTTCTTTCCTTCTTACACTTTGATGTGTTGTTTGAACATTCTATTCTATTCTATAAATGGCCATGTTCTCTCTTCTCCTCTCCTGATCTCAAAAAGGGGGCCCAACCCCCCTGGGAGAGGTACTATCTTAGCAGCTCTATTCCCCGCAGCCCATGTAGGACACTCCCCCAAGAGGAAACCAGTTTCCAGCAAACCACTGCTGAAAGATGAACGAGGGCACATTAATGTGTAAGTGGTCAACAGGTGCTTTTCTTTTGAGTAAAAATCAACCCTAATCAGGCAGCACCAAACTGGAGTGGTTAGGAGCGCTCCACTGACCGGAACTCGGGGACTGATTTTTAGAGAAGAGACAGAAACAGAACAAGGAAATTACTTGATTGGCTACAGCGTAAGCAGACACCCTACTTGGGAAAGCCTCGTTGGCTGTCGGTGACTGGGTGTCATTAGGTTTCAATTTCTTATCCTTGAGGCAATGGAGGCTCAGGTTTGGGGTGGCTCACCTGGCTGTTAAGGCACTAGAGCCTCCTGCGCTGGTCCTGCTGGTGAAGACGCAAAGAAGCATGCTGAGACGGTGACCTTGGAGTGCGGGGTGACTTTAACACCGCCCACACCTGCACCTTGTCCTTGGGAGCACCAGAGCAGGCCTGAGACTCAGCGAGTAGAGCCGTCCCCGCCCTCAGCACCATCCCTTCCCTGCTGATCTGAGTCTAGCGGGCCCTGTGTTTAACTGAACACCGCCATCGCCCCATCGTGGGGGTTTGGCACCCATCCCTGGCCCAGGAGCCCATTCCTGGCTAAACCTCAAACCTCCTCTTCTACCAAAGCCCCGGGGAAGTTCTCAGGGGCCCCCCAATCAATCAGAGCACGCTTTTCCTCAGATGTGGTTTATTCCTAGCACGTGCTTAGGACTTAAAGGCACATATTGTGTATGACAGTCTCACTCCTGACTTCAGCTTATGTGCCTATACTTGCCTTTTCTTTATCTTTCTTATAATTGACTTTATATATCTATCTTGAAGCACTGTTTGTATGTTTGCAAGATCCATCCTTTTCTGGAAGGAGGTAGATGATGGATGGATGGATGCATGCATGGAGGAGTTGAGGAGATGGAGGGGTGAGTCCTCTGTTCTACTGGGGTCTCGATCTCCCATTATTTCTCTAAATGTCCTAAAGGATCTGAGGTGCTCTCCCAGAAGATGGCGACCCACCATCTTCCTGAGAGGCCACTGCCATTGAAGCCGTGCTTCTGACACATAACTTAGAGACCTTCCCTGCTGACAGCCTCAGAGTCCAGCTGCTGCTGTGTCCACAAGGATCTCTCTTCTCTGAGTGCACTGTGGATGCTCCATGACATTTCTGTTTTTATTAATCTGAGACGTCTCCATTTCCATTTTAGTGACAGGGGTCATTTCTTTCCACATGTCAAAGGAAGCAGAAAAAAGAGAATCAAGTGCCGTAAACAAGAGAGATGAAACAGAAAGGCAGGCCACAGTCTGGGCATTCCATGGCTCTGGACGAGATTCCAGCAATCGCAGCCCCCCGGAAACCTCCATGGAGCCACAAGTAAGCAGAGCAGACTTTGGGGGAACCGGAACACCTGTCACGAAGCCCGGAGACTTCACCCCAGAGGAGAGACTGCCACAGTGAACGCGCCCTTCCCAAGAGCAAACACCCAAGTCCTAAGCGGCCATGAACCCCTCTGAGAAGCAGGAAGACCAAGCGATGGCAGGGAGGGGAGAGCAGGAAGAGGCCAGGCTGGGAAGGAGGGGGTCAGACCTCCCGGGGTTAAACGGGGGAGAGCCAGGGTCTGTGGGAACGGGAAAAGCCACTTTCCCAGCTATGGAGAAGGGACCAGAGAGAGCAGGGACGAGGCTGCTCCAGGGACCTGGGGAGAGATCGGGTCAGTGAGGATGGAGTACCGTACTGAACGTGACCCTGAATTCGTTAAGGGCGGGCTCGTGACAGTCGGGAGGGAAAATGTCACCTCTGAGAGGTAGAGCAGCCTCGACAGGGCTTGCTGGTGGGCTGCATAGGTGAGGAAAGGGAGAGAGAGAAACGAGGAACGAAGCCTAGGTTTCTGCCTTGAACGCGGGGTGGACCTCGGCAGCGCAGTGGGCACGGGGGCTGGGGGCGAGTTCAAGCAGAGATGCCAGGCAGGCCGTGGGGACACAGTGCCTGAATCCTACGAGGGCAGTTATGCCCCCACTCTGCCAGCGTGGAAAGAGGGCTCAGAGGGGTGTCAGGTTAAGTGGTGTGCCACACCCCCACAGAATCCAGTACTACTTCTAAGTACCTTAGAAAATGAGCCGTTTTGCATAATTAAAGCTTTGTAATGGTTGACCCATTTAGGAAGTGACACTTGACTTTAAAATGTTGGTGGGAATTTGCACAGAACAAATCACAGAGATAAGGTACCACTGCCCCATTGCCCCCTCCCCAGTGCCCCCAAGTGTCAGCCAGCAACGGACGTAGGCAAGTCTTAGGGTGAGGGTCTCCCGAGTGTGTGCGCTGTGTCCTGGGCCCAGGGGCTCGGACAGGCAGACCTTTCCTGGGCTGTTCAGAAAAACGCCTTAACGCACATACTCCCCACGTTTACTCCTCACTGTAACAAGAAATAATAAGCTGTTCTTCCCGTTGCCAACTGTCACTCATTTCTGAGATTTGTTGGCGGCTAATAACGTAGGTGGCAACATGGGACATCAAGAAAGCCAGCCTGTTAAAAAAATATGAAAAATAGGGCAGCTTGGAAGTGAGGGCCCAAGGGGGCCTGTGGTGTGGTGCACCGGGGCACTGGGGTTTCGGCTGCACAGAGATCTTCCAGGTTCACGTCCAAGGTCAGAAGGCTGCTGACGGCCAAGGAAGTCCGACTTCTGGGTAAAAGGCCTGAGCTCTGAGCCGCCTGGGTGGGGCTGTGGCTTCTGATTAGACCACTGCGGCCGATGCCACGAGTTATGGCTGGACACACATTCCCCTCCTTCTACTTCCTGAAGAAACCCCGAATGGGGGTGATGCTAGTGGGTCTTGTTAATTAGATTTCCGGTCTTCCAGGCTTCCTTGCAGCTAGGGGTGGCCGTGTGACATGGTGCCTGCCACAGGTGGAACCGTGTCCAAAGCATGTGGTGAGTCCTAACCCCAGGCCCCTCTGAACAGGACCCAATTTGGAAATGGAGTCTTGGCAGATGTCATGAGTGAAGATGAGGTCACACTGCACGAAAGTGGGCCCCTAATCCAGTATGACTGGTGTTGTTATCAGAAGAGAAGAGACACAGAACTCGAAGCACATGGGGACGAAGAGCATCATGTGAGGTTGGAGGCAGAGACTGGAGTGATGATGTCTACAGACCAGGCAACGGCAAGGACTGCCAGCCAGCCCGGGAGCCGGAAGGGACAGGCAGGACAGGCAGGACCCTCGCCGAGGCTTCCTCAGAGGGAACACAGCCCTGCTGACGCCGGATTCCAGGCTCCTCACCTCCAGACCGTAAAGGACATTTGTGTTGTTTAAGTCACCCAGACTGCGGAACTTGGCCATGGCCGCCCTTTTCTCAATGAACCAGCAGGCAAATAGGAATAAACTAGGACGATTGTTAACTTAAAGCCGTGCAGTAAAAACCACAACAGAGCCATTGAAGTCACTATTAGAAGACAGAATAATCAACACCAGAGCACGAAAACAAGATCCTGGTGGGAGGGATGATACTAGGAAAGAAGAACTGAGGCTGGGAACAGAAAGGGTTCACAGGGCCCGAGACGAAATTTAGCATCAGAGACAGTCATCAAGACGGTGTCTCATGAAAATTTTAAACTGCAGGGAAAAGAGAGACGTCAGCAATCACCCAAGCAGAAAAGGCAGGTTACAAGGAAAGGGTATGAATCATAGCTGCCTTTTATTTTCCCAATAACTTAACTTCCCAAAGACAAAAGAACTGCATCTGTCAGCCCCAGCTCGGCGGAAAACGATGTGCTGGGAGAATTAGTTACCCAAACAAGTTGTCACTCACACCCGCGGCTTCAGAGGGTGCTCGCAGACCTGCACGATGTCCTTCTATGGCTCTGTGGACCGGCAGCGCGGAGCCCCTAACAGAACCCATTGCGTAGGAGCACCGAACTCACGCCAAAATAAGCAACACTGAACCGCGGGGGAGGAGAGGGCCACGCGTGACGTGGAGTCAGGCTAATCGCGTGGGGACGGGAGATGCAGTCAGACCCTCCTCTAACATCATGCCCCCAAAATAGACTCCAGATGCTTCGAGGAGTTGAAGAGTTTTTATGTGAAATTTGAGGGAAACTTGCTAAAAATAGATTTGAATATTTCAACTTTGGAGAGAGGCTAGCTTCTTCAAAGTGGAATCAACAGAAGGTATTTCAGTGCAAAGAAGGATTTGCCTGTCTTGCTGAAGATTTAAATCCTGAGCAGAGCAAACGCTATCCTAACAAACCTACAATCATTTGCAATGATAACGTGCTGAGCACCTGTCAAACATGAGGAACAGCGCTAGGCACTGACGTGCCACTCCGCCCATCGCTGCGCAGCCCCGGGGAGCGGTATGGTTGCTGCTGAGTTTGTGGTAATTTGTCACAGTGGTCACAGAAAAACAAGCCACTTTCCCATTTCACAGGGACATCCTGAGTCACGAAAAGGGCTGCCACTTGAAATGGGAAAGCAATAGACCCAGCAGAGCCAGGCCTCTCTTGTTCTAGAGACCCTGGAGCCTCCAAAAAAGATACTATTAGTGTTGCTACTTTATAAATTCTTACAATTTCTATTTGATAAATGTGAGGCACAGAGAGGTTAAGCAACCTGCCTAAAGTCACACAGCTATTGTGGGTTCTGGGATTCAAGCCCAAGCAGTTTGACTGCAGGGCTGTATTCTCATCCACTACTCAGCACTGTCTTCTATGATAGATAAGCAGGTGCCACATAATTTATAGTAGCAAAATGCTGGAAACAATCTCACTGTCTAGCAATAGGGTTATGTAAACTGTTACAACGCATCAACTCAATGGCATTTATGGAATACAAAATGGTAAGTATACCATTGCAATATGGGGAAATATTCACAAGCAATGTGCAGTGAAAACTAACAGAAACTATGAAATCTGGGACATCAGATACATATTTGTGCCTAAAATTTACAAGGCAATTCACTACCTTAAAACAAATGCAGGGGAGTTCCCTGATGGTGTAGTGGCTTAAGGCTTCGGCGCTGGCGCTGTCAGTGCTGCGGCCTGGGTTCGATTCCCAGTCAGGGAGCTACCCACATACCAAAAAGCAAAAAAAAAAAAACAAACAAAAAAAAAACAAATGCAGAAAACATCAGAAACAATTAAAGGCTTTGGTCTTGGCCTTGGTTAATCCTACTAATAAGTTACAAAGCAACCATGCTCTGTTGTGGGCACTTGGGACTAGAACCAAGGAGAATCTGAACCAACGTCCAGAGAAAGCAGGGTGGGCAGGGAGCAAGTGGGCTGGGCGGCAGGCAGGTGGGGGATTCTGTCCCGCAACCAGCGCGGGGAGAAGGGACCCGGAGGGGAGGCGACAGGGAATTAAGAAAGACACACAGACACACACGGACGTAACAGATAGCAAAGCGGGGACCGCTGGCTCCCTGTGCTCTGACGGAGACACAGAGCCCCTCCCGGTCTGCAGCGGGTTCATTTTACACCCCAAGAACAACAGGGGTGTCGCTCCTTAACTGGGAAACAATGTTGCCGACCCCCGGGCTCTCGTCCTGTTTCCGATTCCTCTGCCCCGCAGGCCACGCTGCTTTCCTCCTTCCCCTC
>PVJL010007398.1:0-78784 GCA_004026885.1 Lyroderma lyra | reverse complement strand
ATCTCATTGTGGTTTTGATTTGCATTTCCCTGATAGCTAATGAGGATGAGCACTTTTTCATATGTCTGCTGGCCATTTGTATTTCTTCGTGGAGAAGTGTCTGTTTAGTTCTTCTGCCCACTTTTTAATTGGGTTGTTTGCTTTTTTGTTGTTAAGTCTTATTAGTTCTTTATATATTTTAGATATTAGACCCTTATCTGATGCGTTATTTGCAAATATTTTCTCCCACTCAGTTGGCTGTCTCTTTGCCTTGGTTTCTTTTGCTGTGCAGAAGCTTTTTAGTTTGATATAATCCCATTCATTTATTTTTGCTTTTACTTCCCTTGCCTTTGAGGACAGGTTCATGAAGTCTTCCTTGAGTCCTAGGTCTATAAGATTAGTACCTATGTCTTCTTCTATACAGTTTATTGTTGCAGGTCTTATATGAAGGTCTTTAATCCATTTTGAGTTAATTTTTATATATGGAGAGAGTTCACAGCTCAGGTTCATTCTTTTGCATATGTTTTTCCAGTTTTCCCAGCACCACCTACTAAAGAGGCTGTCTTTTCCCCAAAGAAATGAACAAACAAATAACCCATGGACACAATCAATAGTTTAATGTTTATTTGGGGACAAGTGGGTTAGGGAGGGGAGAAAGGGGAGGGGGTGGGAGAGGAGGGGGGGGAAGCTAAATATAAGGTGATGGAAAGAGAAGTCACATTAGGTGGTGAACTTATTATACAACAAGTTGACAATGCACTGTAGAATTGTATGCCTGAAACCTATGTAATCCTTGCTAATAGATGTCACCCCAATAAGTCTAACAATAAAAATGAATTAAAAGAAAAAAAATAAAAAATAAAAAATTTGTATCATGCAATGTTAAATGGAAAAATGTAGGGTACTAAGTTGTATGATTACAATTATATAAAAAGAGAGAGGAGCACAGGAAAGATGCAAAGCAGGAAATACAGTGAAACACTGACCAATTGTATTCTGTTGGGATTGCTTTTCTCTTATTTTCTTACGATGTTGTAGTGTCATTATATCAATAGGTGGCATTTTCTAAAAACTTATGTTCCGATAAATGTAGATATTTAATTTAAATCTTACAAAACCTTACTGAGTTGGAACTGTTATTATTCCCATTTCAGGGATGAGGAAACTGAGAATCAGACTTGCTCCAAATTGCATAGCTAGTAAATGGTGGGCCTAGGCTTACTTTATATAACTTTATAATTTTAAGGCCAGACTCATGTGTATCAACCTCATCTAATCACTCAAAGTTAAGCTTTATTAGAGCAAAATCTAACAAAATATACCCAACCCTCTATCTCGTTCTAGCTTTTCTTAGCTGAGATAACCAAGAGACTGAGAAAAAATAGTTTCAGAAGAACCTGTAGATCAGCCTGCATTGCCTGCTGAGGACGGCTGCAGTGTGGGAAGCTGGTTGTCCGTCCTTCCTTCCTTCCTTCCTTCCTTCCTTCCTTCCCTTATTTTTATTTTTGCTTTGGAGACACCAAAATTAATAACACTACTTTTTATTTCCTTGCTAATGAAGTCTAAGTGAAACTTTGGAAGTTACTTCTATGCTTGAGGTTTTCAAAACACCTAACTCTGAAGATCACCTCCTGGTTTCATTTTAACTCCATGAATCACCCCCTGCACTCCGGGGGTCACTCCTCCAAACAAGACAAGGAGGCTGAAACTAAGAGTAAAATGACCTCCAGGGAGTCCTGGAGGCAAACTCTTTGTATTGAGAATGAGTTCTCTATGGAGTAGGCTTGAACATGCAAGCACAATATTGATGTTCAAAGTTACTGGTACACAGGAAGTGGCCCCCAACCCTAGCACATGGAGATTCAGGAGGGAGAGAGTGTATTTCGGGGCTGCCAACATTTACTACTACTTCAATTGGATTTACAGGAGTGGAAAGTTCCAATTTGTGTCAGAACATGGGGACAGAAAGACAAAATGGGAACTTTGGGTTCTGATGTCATACAATTACTTCACAGACAGTGTGTGGTAGTTAGCTCTTGAGACACAAGAAATGGCTTCAGATTGAAAGGGGTGCATAGAAAAAGGCAGGTTGGAACGCCTGCAGATTTCAAGTGTAAAAAAACAAAAGCATTAAGCATTGCTTCGGAAAGTCAAATCGGAGAGGAGGGTGAATGAAGTTAAGCTGTGGAATTTCTCCATCATTTCTCCTCATCTCCATTGATATGTAAAACACCAAATAAGTCCTTTCCTGATTCATCAGACTTTGAAGCATACAAAAAGAAAACCAAAAAATTCTACCGAAGAGAATTTGAACACAAGACAGGGCAGTGGACATAAACAAAAGAAGCTACGAGTGATGAAGTGATAGAGGCCCCAGATAGCATGTGCAGAAGTGTTCACGTCATAGGACAGCACTGGATCTAGATAAATAAGACCAGGTAGTGATCGCCTGGGCCCTGCCCACGAGCTAAAGGCTGGCAGGGACACAGGGAAACTGCAGGCGAAAGATGGCCTCTCGCCGAGGGGCTGTGCCGGAGAGCAGACAGGAGCTCAGTAAAACAATAACCTTCCGACGCGCATACCGGGGCCTGAGATGACGATGGCCTCTAAGGTGGGGTCTGCACCAGCAGAAGTGGATTGGCCTAAGGGCAGGGAGCGAAATGGGGCAACGTATCGTATCTCAGTTTCCTGATTGTACAGTAACAACGAAGGCAAAGCAATAATAAAGGACAAAGCAATCAAATTAAAAACAAAAAAAAAGATTTACATGATTTAGTTACTGGGGTCGGCAAAGGCAGATGAGTGATTCAATGCAAATAAATGGTGGAGACCAAGGCGACTGGAGTAAGGGGACAGTGTGTGGACCAAATTGGAAATGCAGTCACACAAAGCAGAAGGAAGAAAGACAATGGGTTAGGATGGACAGTTTGTGGTCGAGGAACAAGAAAAGTTTGTGAGATACTAGAAAATTGGAAGCGGTCGAGGGTCTTGTCCTTTTCCAGAAAAGGACCCTATTGTCCTTTATCGCTGTGTCTGTGAATACATGTGGGGGCTCCTAAAGGCAGAGATGACCCAGAGGACCCAATGAGAGCCCGTCCAAATGCCTCAGAGGCCCGCAGCATCTGGGGTCCCAGAGCTTTGCAGTTGCTGTGCGAGGACACTGAGGAATGGCTTGATCAACCTCAGCAGTGTGGAATTTAAAAGTTGACTTTTTTAGTCCCCGGGCATTGAGCACATGAGATTTTGTACAGACTTGAACTCTGTATCACGTACACCTGACTTGCTGTTTCCCAGATTCCGACCTGCCACTCCTCTTCATCTAGGTCTTTGCTGGACCCCTGGCTAGATGCTGGACACGGCTTTGGTACACAGGCCCTGGACCCCACCCATGCTTCTGGTCTTGCCTTCCAGATCCTGCTGTTGGCCAAACCATGGGTGTCCCAACCCAGAATCATCACTTCAGCTTCTCCACTGTTTATTTACTGGGTAACCATAAGGTATAAGGTCTTCCTGTTTGCCCTCTGAGATAGAAGAAGAATGGCTTAAGGTTGTGGAAATGATATATTTGCAAACAGATAATTCTTCCATGTTCCACAGAAAATCAAGGACCTCCTCTTTTTATCATCATCATCATCATCATTTTCCTCCTTACCATCATCCAAACAGATATTGAGCACCCGTGGCTCCACAGGGCTAAGAGTTTTGTATTTAATGCACTAAGTAATCTTTATCTTAATAATGAAGAAAGCACTGTTATCATTATTCCCATTGTACACATGAGGGAACTGAGGTGTAGTTTGCCCATGGCCAAGCATCTGGGGAGTGGAAGATCTGGCAGTTGTGTAAGAGCCTGTACCTTACCCATTGCAGGTGACAGCACTGCTCATAATCTTCTACTTGTCCTTATTGTCTTATTTCTCCTAGTGAAAAAAAATGCTATGAACTCCCCTACAGTTTTGGGCTAGGTATACATGAGACACTCAATGTATGTCCAATTTAATTGAAACCAATGAGCCCTGAGCTCGCCGGTGCTCATAGTTACATTATGAATCCACTGACCCCGTGGATCTTGCTTTTTAAGGGTACTATCGTGTCACTTCCCCCATCAGCTCATGTCCTTCAGTCAGCCAACCAGTTGGGCGAGGTAACACTTTTCAAGCCTCAAGCCCTGGTCCACTGTGACCCAGTGAGGGGAGAAGCATGGGGCAAATTCTCATTATTGGCAATTCAGTGTTTTACTTAAAGTGGGAGGGCGAAAGCTAAGGCTCAGATGCTGGGAGGCTGCCACCTTGACTTGCTGTCTTGGCACTTGCAGTGACTGTCATGGAAAAGCTGAATCCAGAGTGAACATCTGCCTGGGCTAGTCAGCAAGGAAACAGCTTTGGGTTAGCTAATTAATAGCTTTTTCATCTGCATCAGATGATTCCATTTTAGCAGATTGGCTTGAACACAAGGGCTTGGGAGCCTGGATTCCCACATTTCCTAGGTAGTGCTACTAGGGCATTGGACCTCCTGCCCCAGGTCCCATCCTCTAGTGCTGGGGCTTTAGGAGATGAGGACCTCACATCTGTCTGGGCTATTCTTCCCTAAAGGAGTGGGCATCAGACCTGCTGGCCTTTCTAGCTCAGGATGTGGGGAAGTGGGGCCCCCACGTGCCTCTCACTGTAGCTCAGATCATTTCACCTGTCCTGTACCAGGCACACACATAGCCTGATATACAGGTATGATACAGGTATGATACCAGTCTGGTTTGTGTGTGTGGTAGTTTGGGGAGGACATGGGGGGAGAGAGGGGGATAGCAGAGAGCTTGATGGCACAATTTGAAACAATGTATGATGAAGGGCTAAATTAATCTACAGTCATTTAGAAATAAGAGTTCAATTTAGGAAAAGTCCTTGAAGGGTGAACAACATTAGAGAAGTCAGAGGATCTTCCTGGAATGATGACAGGTACGAAGGGTCGGGTAGCAGTGCAAGTCATAAGAGTGAGGAAGGCTACACCTTTTGTGGTAGAGTTGGGCAATAAGAAGACCAGTTGTAACAGAGCCCAAGGTTAATGTCAAGGAAGCCAGTGTTACTTCCTCCCAGCATCTTTCCAGGGTCCTTGAGGTTGTACTGACCAACACTCCCAATGCACCCTACGCACGCTTCTCTCACGGTGCTTGTGACACTTTCTGGTTTATCTCTTTATCCCCGTGTTCCCCATTTCTAGATACTCATCTCCTTAAAGATGAGGACTATGGCTTATCTGTCTTTGCCTGACATGTGAAACATGCTCAGTAAATGTGTGTTGAATAAACAAATGAATGAGGACATCATCGCAGGTGAGGCTGAGTAAGTAGGTTGGTTCTAGAATGAAATATGCTGGGGGAGCCAGACTTTCCAATCAATTCTGCCTTCAGATGACTGGACTTACACTAATTTATTCACTCATTTTATTTACTCAACACATATTGATTGAAAGCCTACTATGCTCTCACCACTGTATAGAAGCTTAGGATCTAACAGTGATAAAACGACAAAATCCTGCCCGTGGGGAGCTCACGGTCTAATGGAGATACCGACAGTCAGGTCTGGCTACATAATTTGAGGGGCCCAGCGTAAACGAAAATATGGGACCTCTCATTCCAACACTAGAAAAAGAGTGCTATCAGAGATACTGAAATATAAAGTTTTTCCCTTTTTTTCTGCACTATCCCTCTCAACTCATCATGGCAGTTTAAATTCACAATTTAATGTCATTCTAAGAAAAATGGTCATTTATCAGCACGAATGTTACCATTTATCTTTGTGTTGTACAATGCCAGTTTTAAATATAAGAGCCTTTAACTCATATGTGTAATCATGAAGTTACCTAATGAGCATTTCATAGCTCATGCTTGCATAGCTACTTAAGTTTTCCAGAACAGTGAAAATTATGCATAAAACTAATTCACTTGTTTTTATTTCATTTCTTGATGCATGACGTTTTATCAACACCTCTACCTTTAGCTACCGATGAGTAAGGAAGGACAAAAAGTACTAAATGGTCCCTTTCCTTCTATGTCAGCACACGCACGTGTGTGGGGTGGGGCTGGGGGCTGGGGGTGGTACTGACGGTCCCAGTGGCCACACCAGAACTTGCTTTGAACGCAGAAATAAGGCCATGGTGGTTTAAGAAACAAAAATGACTAAGGAACCCGATCAATACCCTTTCCTACTCCTGTTAGGTCCCTGCGCTGTATTAGGATTGGGCTGGATGTGCCTTGCTGGGGGCATTGTAGATTTAGGAAGAACCACAAAACCTTTGCCCTTTCTCCCACTTTGTCTTTTCTATTATTCTTCGGCACAAAAGAGAGCTCTGTAGAGCTCGTGACAAACATTCATCAGAAAAGTTGAGACCCCCAGTGCACGTTCACTCCCGTGGCTCAGAGGGACAGGGATGACGGACTTCTCCCTAAAATAATCACATGTGTTGGCCCTGGTGGGGATGCTGGGGGGTTTGGGTTGATGTGTGCGGGTGGGGACTGTGTGTTGTGTCTGGGTGAGGTGGAGATGGGGTGGTCGAGACGTGTTTGTGGGGGGGCGGTGTTTGTGGCACATGTTCTGTGTGTCTGTGTGATTTGTAAGTAGGGTTTGTGGCACGTTTGTATATGTGTGCAATGTGAAATGAATATTAGTTTAAGTTTTCTCAGCAAACCTTTCCTCGGGGCTGTACAGCATACATCCCTTGCTTTCCTCGGAAACACCAGCCTGTTCTCATATTCTTTTAAGTAAAATACCATGCAGCTTTCTGACATTCGCAAACAAAACCCGTGGTTTTTATCTGAGTCAAGTGCTCCTTGGGGCTTTGGTTTTCTCCCCCCGCCTCCCTGTAAATCCATTTTATGCATTGGGGTTAGAAGATGGCATCTCGTTACGTCATGTTAGACAGCACCATCATTTCTTCCAGCGAGCCACTTCCACTCGGGCAGAGCAGACAGCACTGAACAAAGACAGACAACCCAGCATAAATCGAGGATCGGCGCCTGGCCCTCCGGACTGAGCCAGAGGAGCGCCGTCCGCAAATCCAAGGCCAACTTGCCGCTCGAACTCCTTAGACTGGAATGGAGAGATATCTCTTCAGGCTCCCAGCCCTCCCAGTGCTATGGTACGGCCTCTGGGAGAGGGGTGATCTATTAGTGGGAGGAGCAACAGGCAAGATTGATGCCTTGCCTGTGGTCCTTTCTGTGCTGTGCACAGGTCAGGCCTGTCTTTTGCTTTCTGGCTGCAGCTGCTATTTATAGTCTCTTTGTGCCATTCTGCCTGTGAGCCTCGTGGTCAGCTCAAGACCTGCATTTAAAAGAGGTGTTTTAGTCTCAAGTTCAGGCCCATCACTGTGGCTTTCCTTTAGCAGTTTTCCCCCAAAACTCAGTGACGAGGGCCCCTGGCTGCCCCTCTCCGCCCCTGGTATGCCAGGTGTCAGATTGGGGGTCTATGCTCCCTCAACCCTGACGTGCAGCTGTACCTGCAGCCTGTGCTGACGTCTGAATTTGTTCTGAGTAGGGCGTTGTGTCTCTCAGATCTTCTTGTGGGTGATCTGCCAGAATGTTCCTTCTCAGCATCTCATAGTATCGGCCTTTGGTTTGAAAATATTGACTGATTCACAAGCTGTATGATCTAGATGACTAAGGCCCCAAATCTTAAGGTCTATAAAATCAGGGTGTGTAGGAATGTTGGACTGAGAACCAGGTGATCCAGGTTTGAGACATAATTCCAGACTGTGTGACCCTGGACAAGAGGGTGAAACTCTCTGAGCTTCCCCTTCCTCCTTGCAGTGAGAATGCCTGCCTCATGGGGACGCTGTGAGGACTAAAATGAGATCATGTATGCGTGAAAGTCTGGAAACTTCCCTGCTCTGATATTCTATTATTTCAACTCTCACACTTCTCAAAAGAATGTGGCAAGAAATGAAGATGGGCAGGAATTGCGATGCTGTGGGGATAGAGGAAAAGACTTCTAGGTGTGACTCAATCAGCCAGCAAATAAAGGTAAAAGTTGATTTTTTTTTTAAATTAAAAAAATATTCTGGATTGGAATTTAGGATAGTGTAAGTATACAAAGGTTGTCTGGAAAGTTTCCAGCCATGTAATATGAAAAATAAAGGTATTAATCCTGGATTTTTTTCTGAACAGCGCATGTAGATTGTCGATTTAATATGAGTCAGTAAAGATTAATTGAACATATACTATTAATACATGCAAGTCCACCAAGTTGTCACCAGAGATACAAAAACAAAACAAAACAAAACAAAAGAAATTATTAAAACAGGGTCATTTTTATTACAAAATTTTTTTTCATAAAGAAAATGAATCAGTACAGAAAAGAGAATTCAGAACTCAATCTCACTACATAATATGTGATAAATAAGAGAGCAAGAAAAGTTTTTTTTAGTAACTACTGTGGGTATCACTAGTCATAAATTTGGAAAATGATTTCTTCAAATCAATAGTTTATATCATATCATAAAGGCAACTTCAATTGGGCTAAGAATTATAACATATATAGACAAATTATAAGGTAAAACTAAAAAAAAAAGAAAATCAGATCAGCATAGAAGCTTTTCCAGATCAATAGAGAAATAATTTTCCCAATTTTGAAGCAATAAAAGAAAGCATCTAGACTGACAGGCACAAATAAATATTTAAGAGCTTTAAAATAATGAAAAATGGCAACTTGAATATAAAATACCAACTGAAGACTGGGGAAATATATATATATATACACACACATATATATATGTATATGTGTGTGTGTGTGTGTGTGTGTGTGTATATTTTTTTTTTTTTAATTTTTTAATTTTTTTTATTTTTGGCGGTGAGGGGTGGGGGCGGGGCTAGGTCCCTGGCTGGGAATCAAACCTAAAAGTGTGTGTGTGGTGGAAATATTTTTATCAATCATGGCAAAGAGTATATACTAATACTTTATAAGTTACTCATTAAAAACATAAAATACAACATTAAGATTTCAGAAGAAAGATGTACAAGTAATTTACAAAAGGGAAACAATGGAAACTCAAGGAGAGAAGTTTACCTTTATAATTAAATAAATGTAAATGTAGGTTAAAGCAACATTGAAACACCAATTTACATTGTTAGATCAGGAGAAGTGACAATAAATTGGGACATGTAATGCTGGTCAGGTTGTGGGTGATGCTGGAGAGGCATTCATTACTGGTGGCAATAAACTGGTGTAACCCATTTGGAAAGTAATATGATAATGCAGAGCAAAACCCATAAAAATATTCACACCCTTTAAAGTAAATATTGTTTTCCTAGCAGTTTATCCTAAAGGAAAAAAATATCAATTGCAAAAAGGCATATGATTGATGTTTCAGTTATGTATAGTAATCAAAATTGATAATAAATTAAATGCTCAACAAAAAGGACACAGAAAAATATGATGATGATAAAACCTTAAGAATACTATGCAAGTATTAAAATAATGATACCAAAAGATTGATGTATAGAAAATGTTTATGATGAAATGACAAAAATGAGAATATAAAAATTAATATTGTATCAAGATTATAATTATGTGGAATAAATTATAGCTTTTAACAAAACAAGAAAAAGTATGTGAAAGTTGAAAATATTTGTATTAAGGTATTAAGATTGTGACCTTTTTAAATCAAAAGTTTCCTTAATTTTGCTATATTGATTTTTCATTTGGAAAAAAAAATTAAAAAGAAGGACAAAAACCTCCCCACATTGATTTGAACTGAAATTCTGGGGATATTCCTATCTTAGCTCTTGATACTTCTACTTTGACCTGTGGCTTGTGGATAGATTCCCCCATCATTAGTCCCCAACTCACCACAGGGCAGCCCCCAAATACCTGGTTACCTGCTGGCTTTGTGATGTCATTGTCTGTGTTGCCACTATTCTGGCAGCAAACAAGGAAGGACATGTTTGCGACAGCCCCCAGATTGCCCCTCTCTATTCCAGCCCAGCATCGTCTTGGCCCCCAGCGCCCATTCGCTCCTTGCACCGCGCTCAGCTATTTCACTGCACAAGGACACAGTCTCAGCACGTACGATGGCCTTGGAAGAGGTGGCAAGAGAATGCCAGATGGAATTAACTACTTCCCTTCACCCCCTCCCCTTCTATTAACCTTTGCTAGCTTCCGTTTTAGAGTCAGCCCCCGAGTCGCTGTTCTGCTCTGTATGTCGACCTTACTGTCACCCGCAGTTCAGTTCAGGAGACTTTCAGTGCCATGCACTGCTCCAAGTCCATGGCCGCCCGAGAGGATAAGAAATGGCCCCTGGTCGCAAGGAACTTGCTATCCAGTGGGAAAACAGACATTATACCAAAAATATTTTTTTCCTGTATAAATGTGCCAAGTTCCAAGTCTGACATCTGGCAGCATATCCTGGGAAACAGAGAAGGTGCTGGAAATTCAGAGACGACGGGAGTGGGAGTTGGCTAGACAAAGGAGGGTGAGGTGGGACGCAGAGGGGTCGTGCGCGACGAGGGGGAGGATGCTTGAGACGGACGCAACAGGGACAGCCAAGACCAGCCTGAAAGATGGTAAGCACGAGAGGGCTCCCCGAGAACTACCTCTCAGCTGCCTGGGTATCTTAGCTGTTTCGTCATGTCAGTGCCTACCATCCACTCCTTTTAATCCCGTTATGCGAGAGAAGGCCTTCTCTCAAACCTCACACTGGGCGGGGGACCCCCAGTTCTTGGTCCATTCCCTGACCCTTGTTGCCCTTACTACTTCTCTCCTTGCTCTTCTCATTTGTCCCCAAGAGTGCTTGCCTTTGCTACATCTTCCTCTCTAGCCCCACAGCTACGTTTCCCATCGGTCCCCCACCACTCTCCAGCCCCCGCTCCATCCCGGCTGAGGCAGGGAGAGGGACAGGAAGTAATTCTCTGTGAAGCTGCTGCCACTGTCCATGGCGAGCAGCCCCTCACAGGCAAGGAATGGCTCATGTTGCTGAACTGACCACAGATTCTAACAAGACAGACCCATTCATGGAGGGCTCTAATAAAGGACCCATTTGAGTCAGCTTTCTTTCTGTTATCTGTCCGTGCGCTCTGCTTACCAAAAATCAACCCGTGAAACGTACCTTCTAATTATATTTGGTTTATATCACAGGTTAAAAGTCCAGGTGATTTTCACTTGTGAAAATGTGCAACCTTGGATGTCGCTAGCTTTTCCGGGAATGGATTTTGAGGTATGCAGGGGGGGCCAGGTCGATGAATTGTGGTGTTTAAAAAATACTGGTGTTATCAAGTTTTTCATATCCCAGTGACCTATTTTAAGTGATGAATTCAAGAAAGTATCAGTGGGAAATATGGGTGAGGAATTGATTTCCAATAAGGGTGTGAAGACTATTCAATGGGGAAAGAACAGTTTTTTTTCAAGGAATGATGCTGAGACAACTAGTTATGTACATGCCATAGAATTTGGACCCCTACCTCATATTATACATAAATTAACTCAAAATAAATCAAAGACCTAAATATAAGAGCTAAACTATAAAACTGTTAGAAGGAGACATAGCTATAAATCTTTAGGACCTTGAATCCGGCAATGGTTGCTCAGATACATCACTAAAAGCTCAAGTCCCAGAAGAAAAATTAGATAAACTGGATTTCATCAAAATTAAAACCTTTTGTGCATTGATGGTCACTTCCAACAAAGTGAAAAGAAAACCCACAAAATGAGAGAAAATAAGAATATACAAAGAACTTTTATCATTCAATAACCAGAAGGAAATATCCCAAGTCAAAAATAAGCCAAGGACTTGAACAGATATTTGTTAAAGAAGATGTACAAATAGCCAATAAACACATAAAAAAAAAAAAAAAGCTCAACCTCATTAGTCATTAGAGAAAATGCAGTTGAAAACCACAATGAGATACCACTTTACACCCACTAGGCAGGCTATAATAAAAATCAAAACAACAACCAAAAGCCAAAATAACAAGTGCAGGCAAGAATGTGGAGACGTCGGAGCCCCGGCCTGTGTGGGAATGCAGAACCCCGCAGCTGCTTTGGCAAACTTCGGGGGCTCCTCACGTGTTAAATATAGTCACCGCGGGATCCGCCCATTCCATTCCCGCGAGAACCGAAAACAAATGTCCCCAGAGCGCACGGAAACAAGTGTTCACGGCAGTGTTACTTCAAGTAATCAAAAAAGTGGAAACGGCCCAAACATCCACTAAGTGATCAGTGAGGAGATACAGGTGGTAGATCCATACCATGACGTAGTGCTGATACGTGCTACGACGTACATGAACCTTGAACACATCATGTCATTAAAAAGCCAGATCGAAAAGGCTCCACACTGTGCGATTAACTATACAGAGTAGCCGGAGCGAGCACATTCGTGGGGAGGGACAGGGGACGTGTGGTTCGCTACGGCTGGGGGAGGGGACAGTGGGGAGTGACTAGTTAATGAGTACGGGGTCCCTTTGGGGGTGATAAAAGGTTTAGAACTACTGGTGATCTTTGCACAGCATGGTAAATATACTAAACACCACGGAATTGCACAGTTTAAAATGATTGAAGTGGTGAATTTTATGTTACGTGAATTTTATCTCAAGAAAATAAAAAAGAACGGCAAGCACGAGGAGGGTCCCTTGCCTGTGGCTGCACTGGATTGAAGCTGGCATTCAGGACTGCGCTGGGACCACGGGGGATCTGATTCGACGTGACAAGCACTTTCTATGGTAGCTTCTAGAAAGGATGGGGAAAAGTACGGATAAAACACAGGCTCTGTCCTCAAGGTCCTCACCCTGTGTTGGAGGAGACAGACACACACTTCACCAGCAAGAACACAACCAGAAGGTAAGAAGCATCACGGCACAGAGGGCGAGTTCTGCCGGAGTACAAAAGGAGCGGTTTCTTCTGACTGAAGGAACGCCGGAAAGCTTCCAGGAGAGGCCACATTCGAACAGTGTCTAAGGATGAGTGGGCGTGTGCCAAGGGCGGGTGGTGCATTCTAGGCCGGGGGACCGGCCTGCAAAGGCCCACGGTTGTGTACACATCCGAAGGGAGACTGCGTGGTATGATTTGAGCTATGGCTTCTCTGTCCTTCCAGTATTCCGCCACTGCTTTTTATTAAACATCACAGCCATTTCTACTTTGATCCTTGGTTCTTGCCTCACAGACTGACTGCAAACCTTCGATTTCAAAGTAGAGAAACAGAAATTTGGATCTCGAGGCTTGGGGCGGGCTCAGCAGGGCCCCCTGAGCTCCCTGGCTCTGTCTACATCCTCTCTGTGGTTACATGTGGCACGCAGCTCTGCTCCTGCCCTCTGGTCCTCCAACCTGAAAACCCCTCTTCACTGTAAGGACTGGCTCCATATTCTGCCAGCTGGACAGGCCCTGGTTCCCTCTTCAAAAATCTTTCGCTTGATGGTGGCTCTGGCACTCTAGCCCTGCCCTCTCGCTGGTGCATTCAGAGGAGGGAGCCAGGGAGGAGGGCAGGAGCACCCCACCCTCTCCCCTCTGCAAGAGTCATTTGGTCTGGCTCCTTGGGCAGCTGGCTTTGCTTGGCTTCTATTTGGATTGTGAACCCATTGCCTGGAGTGGAGGGAGCAAAACAAGTACTTAAAACAAGTGCTTCTGTAGGAGTTTGGCACTTAATGGATTATTCAGCAAGGAGTGCCAAGCACAAAGCATTCTGGAAGGACAGACATTTTCCGTATGGAGCTCTGAGGTCCCCCCAGTGCCTCCCAGATGCAAAGCTAACAGCGTGGTCCTCCCGAGTGTGTTTGACTGATGTTTGCTCCCCGATGCACTAAGCATAAGCCTGGTTTATTGTGTTTACCATTCCGTATCATCAGAGCATGACTGATTTATTGCAAACATGAGGGCATTGGACAGAGGAGGCATCTCTGTCCCCTAAAGCCAGGAATAATCCCCTGCACCAGAGAGCCAGTCTGATGAACTGTTCAGCTTTCCCAAACCTCATATGCTTAGGGGAAATCAGGACAGGGAGACATCTGGTCTCAGCAGCTCTGCTCAGGAGAGACTATTGTCCTCCCCAGGGTGGATCTTGTTAGCAAATGGGGCCTGTGTGCCTGCCAGAGTCTGGGCTTCCTGCCCTGTGACCCCCGGGTAGGGAGTTGAGGACCAGGCAACATTGCAAATATGCTCCCCCAAAATTCAGATATAAAAAAAGTAAACAGCATGGGTCTAACACTGACTTCTCCTTGGACCAGCTGATAATTTTCTTTTATCAACTTCTATTCCATTGTTTCTAATTCTCTGAGGAGTGAATGCACTGGCAGTGCAGACAAGGACCAGATGTGTGGTGGCGGGTCAGTCTATACTGGTAGGGGTGCGGAGAGAGGAGGAGAAGCAGGCCTGAATGTCATTACTCGGAGGGGTCGGGGGGTCAGTGACAGCAGCAAGGAACAGATTTTTCCAGCCGCTTTCAGGCTGAGATTTGCACTGCATAATCTGAATGCTTTTATCTGTTTCTGAAAATAGACAGGAATTTTTTCCACAGGCTGCTCCAATCTGGCCATGGAGACGTGAGGGAGGATTGCCGGGAGACAGTTGTATGCAGTCCAACAAGTTCGTCGTGTGACCCCCGCCCCCCGACTAGCCCTTCTCCATATTGGCAATATGAAGCCACATTATCTTAATGCTCCTCGAAGTCGGGAGTGAAACTGCTGTAAATACTTTCCATGCTGAGTGTTGTATAGCTCCCGATATGTGGAGCTATCATTTCTTCCTTTTCCTTAAATATGTAGACTAAAAGGTCTTTGTGAGGTCAGGAGTACCTGTCCAGAGGGCCTGGTTCCTTGAGTCTGTGCAGAATGACCTGTGTGAGAAATATAAATGAGAGAAAGAAGACAAGGCTTGATCAGAAATTATAGTTTATGGTTGTTACCAGTTCCACAAATCATATTCTCCACCTTTGTCCTGGACTTAGACTACAAAGAAGCATCGCAAATTATCTACAAAGATCTTCTGGAAGGTTAACTCTGGATTAAATCAGACTCCATCTCACAGCAGCTGCTCCCTCTCATCTCAGATCAAAAGCATCCTGACTCTTCTAAGCGCACTGCTGTCATGCAAACAGCAGGGACATCTCTAGTATTATTTACATAGCATTTTCTTTTCTCCAATTATGTATTGGTTCCTTCTCGGTACAAGCTTAGCTTATAAATATGGAAACCAGGACACAGAAAGCGAAAACTATGTTTAGGGTCACAGAGAGAGTCTGAGGAGGAACTGGGATATGACAAGAGCTTTTTAACCCACAGGTCAATGGATCAGACACGGCCTCTGCTCATTTCCACAATCCTTTCTGCTCGCCATTCATCCACCCACCAAGAACTCATCTGTGTTTAGCATGCAAAAAAGCATGCCAGTTTCACTGGTTTTTCAACTTGAGTTTTTTGGGGCCCAGAGGAAACTATGACCAGTCTTTGAGGTTGGAGTTTATTTGTAAGTTGTCTTGAAAGTAAACTTTGTCAATGGAAGCAAGAGAAGAGTGGCAGATTAGTCTGGAATGCTGCCAATGCCCGGTGGCTCTGGGACTGCTTTGTGGACCTCATGACCAAAGAAACCTCATGGTTAAGTCAAGTATCAGTGAGGAGGAAAAATAGCAGAAATGTGAACTGCCAGTCACTCACTGCAAGCTGAGGGCTCCTCTCAGAGATCTCGCTTGTTGCAGGCTGTGCCGAGGAACTGCAATTTGTGAGAGTCCATTTCCTTTAGCTCCAGACCATGCTGAGTGTCAAGGGCAATGCCTGCTTTGTCAGCCCCCGAAAACCTCCACACCTGGAACTGCAGTATTGTGAAAGCTGCTGCAGTCCCTAAGAAGGTGATTTCAACCTGCTGTGCGTATGCCACTGTGTGTCTCTCCACTTGTTGTCAGATATTGGGTCATCAAAGAGAAGAAGGAATGCCATAGACATCAGAGGAAGAAGGACAGAGAGCCACGAAAGAGAGTGACTGGAAAGAAGGAAAAGAAAGACTAAGGAGACTATAACAGAGAGGCAGGTGATGCGTTTTGAAAGTAACAGGGCAGACCAAAGAGAAAAGGTCTCACAGAGAGAATGTAACTTACTCTGACACCTCACCTACTGCACCACAAAACTCGTGATGCACTTGGACACATAGCCTAACCCTCCCAGGGACATTCGAGCATGGCCAAACATTGGGTTTCAAAGGAAAGAAAACCAGGAAGTTGGTTGGTTTCAGGTCCTTGGAAAAGAAGTGGGCTGGCATCTGACTCATCCTGAACCACCCAGCACCCACAAAAGCTTTCAGATGAGGCCATCTAGCCATCGCTTGTGCAAGATTCTGATTTGGTGGCTTGTGCAAGCTTCTGATGGGGTCAAGCTCTGTACCAAACAGTAATCCTTACTTTCCCTAGTACAGCTTGAAGTGAACTGAATTGCAGTTCTGTTATAATAATAAATAACTTTATAAACAAGAAAAATGAAGTATGGAGAAAGGGCGGACTGTCCAGTAGAGGAAAAACATGAACAAAAGGGCCTTGTTTTGGGTCCACTGAGAGGCACATGGTATGACAGAAAGCACATGGGCTTTGGCATCAGAATGATGTTCTGCCTTTGCCACTTATGACCTTGAGCAATTGGTTTAACATCTTTGACCCTCAATTTTTTCATTTATACAGTAGGAAAATAGCACCTTCCATGCAGGGTTCCTGTAAGCATTGGTGGTAAGGTGTGTATGGTACCTTAGCTTCCACCAGCAGTATGAGGACTGACTTCCCCAGGGAGCGCGAATTTCTAGAAGCCCTGCCTCCCTAGTTAAGTTCGCTTTGGGGTGCTCTGGAAAGGTACCGGAACATTTGGTTGGAGCCATTCCTTTTTCGGCCCAGAGACGTGAATGGTTGATTCAGGGTCACAATGGCTGTAAATTGGTGGCAGAGTTGGGATTGGGACACCTGGCCTCCTAGGCAGTCCTGTTACCTCCTCACCTGCCTGCCTACGTACAGGTGACCTTGATAGTCCTTGAACATAGTCAAGTGCATTTTTCCTGCTAAATGGCCAACCCAATGGCACTGCTTTGTGATCACTCTATAGGAGAAAAGACACAGGTAAAATAAGAGGGCTGGTGGTCTCGCCCCTCTTCCTCTCCTATTCCCTTGCCACCCCAGGTCAGGGTACAAAGCAGATAAGCCTTCTAGCTCTTGGGTACTAAGTAACAGGCAGCAGACAGACCTCTGCTCCCACTGAGCTGGTGGCTCCTCAAGCCTTCACGTGAGTTTTCCTGCTTCCTAGGGGACAGGGGGGCGGGAGCAGGGACTTGCCACAGTGAGAGGCTCTGTCCAGTAGCCTTGGCTTGTGGGAAACCATCTAATGGCTGTGTAGGAAGTCACCTAAACCTGCTCTGCCAGTAAGAAGGTGCAAACTGGCCAGAACTTCGGGAACAGCTGAGCTGTTCATGGAGAGTGCATCAACTCTAAGGCCCTGAACGCCCCACGTTGCACCGAGTACATGTCTGAAGCACGCCGAGAAAGCCTGTGGAAAGGAGGGGGAGTTCGCCTCATCCAGGGCCACGGCGGCAGTGGGCTCCCGCTGGTGGCCTATGCAGGACCCAGCGGTCTGTGGATGTAGAAGTCAGGAGGGCAGGGTGTTACCCGAGGCCACATCCTGGGGCCAATCTTGCCTCCGGGCTGCAGGCCTCCCTCTCCCTCCAGTCCGTAGAGAGAGGAGAGAGGGCCAGAAATGGGTGAAAATGAGGGGAAACAACTTCTCTGTTTCTTGAGAAAAGAGTGTTTCTTTCCACACTCAGGGAAGACTTTGCCTTTTAGAAAAATGGGTGCTTGGGTGCCAATTAGTGCACAAGTTGTTTCCTAGATGACAGTGCAGAGGGTCCTGATGGCCTGTCCTTCACGCAGGCACAGAGGACTTCAGGTTGGCCGGATGTTTTCAAGGCTGTGATAGCAAAGCCAAGGGCATCCTACTGAATCAAGGAGATGAGTCAAGAGACTGCCTTGACCACAGCCCAGGAGGACTTCCTGTGTGCAAATGAAAGGACAGGTCAAGCCACTGGGGGAGAGGAGGGGCTGCTCCCTGAACTGGAGCCTGCTTGAGCCCTTAAAGATTCCCCCAGTGAATACCTCCACATTCAGGTTCCTTCCCCTTTCCCACTTAAGGGGCTGGGCTCAGGGCCTGCAGTGTGGGAGGAAGGCTGTCTGCCCACTCCTCTTTTTCCTACACACACACACACACACACACACACACACACACACACACACGGCTGCAAGATCTCCACTCTTGACTGACTCTATCGGCCCAGCCTGATTGCCTCCCACGGCAGGGCTCTGCGAGCCCTGCACCGAGCTGGTGTGCGCTCTAAAAATAACCGTGTCCTGTCCGATGTGATGAATGGGGAGGCATTCGCTCCCCTCTTCCTGCCCGAGCGTCGGGGCCTGAATCATGTTGGGAAATGACATTCTGTTAACACAAGCACTTTTGTTTCCTCCCGTGCTCTCTCACCATCCGGTGGGGGCTGTGGTCAGGACTGAAGTTCAATGTTTAATGCCTCCCTGGGGGTCTACCCACGGACATTAAGGCAAGTCATGGACAGAAATGGAGAGAAGCAGCCTGCCCCTCCCGGAGGGTGCCAAGGACGGGCTAAAGCTCAGACACCACGACAGGCCCAGCGCGGCAGGCCAGCAGTGCCCCTGGGTCAGGAGCCAGCCGCAGCTCAGCACTGGCTCAGGTAGCCACTCAGGGAGTGACTAATAGAAAGGAAAGTAAAAGAGACCAGCCAGACAACCTCGGAGCCACCTGTTTCCATCAGAAAGTGGCTCTAATGCCACCTGCAATCAGACTTGCTGGGGAGCAGACTTCTCAGCAATGCACGGGAAGCATTTTGGGAAACGTATTTTAAAACTTCCAAAATTCAAGCGTGGTTGACCTCTTCTGACTTTGTACTAGGTTCTGGGAGGCAGAAGATCCTGCTCAGCTCATCTTTGCGTCCCCATGGCCCTGACCACGGTGCCTGGCTCAGAGCAGGTGTTTGGTAAGCTCTTTTTGAATTTGAAAGAAATAAAGAGCACCCAGAGGGTCTCGGTGGGAGAAGTACAGTCATTTTCCTTTGAAAGAACAGAGTGGGGCCTCTGGTAGCTAGAGATTTGAGCGAAGCCCACATGCTAGGCCTTGAGAAAGACCATTTCTTCTAGCTTCTCCTGCAGCCTTGAGTCCATCCCAATGCAAGGTCACTTGGGAGCCTGTGATTCTCTGGAGCAAAGGATCTGACAGCTCACCTCCCTCAGACAGAAACCAGCTCTATGTCTCATTTCTATTTTTCTGCTTGGATTTGCATGGGGTCTGGGTTTAATGGAACCTGTTTTAAATGACCTTTTCGACCCCCAATTGAACAGATCCTCTTAACCTTTAACCGGTTTCCAAACAAAATGACAGAAACGTTGGGCTTAAAGAAAAATCCCATAATCAGGAGCCTAGGAAACACACATTTCTCATTTCCAAGAGAGTCTCATTGTTCATTGTTGGACTGGAGCAGAACGTAAGCAGCACTCACACATGTGTTACCCACAGACCACGCGTGATCATCTCTGCCATCTGTGTGTCTGAAAATGTGCACGGAGGCTGGGGACACATCTTAGTGGCTGCCTGCATGCTTCCCTGCTCTCTGCACATCCACACACTACCCACCTTGCCTTCTAGAATCATACATATGCCTGTCCTAAAAGATGAGGGGAACATGTGGGCCTGAGACCCAAAGTAAACACCCCCGAGGAGGCCAGGAGAAGATCCTGAGCTGGCTGTGAATGATGGCAGCCAACAGGCCCACAATAGTTGGCACGGAAGCTGCTACACACTTGTGAGTTCACTGGACACAGACATGTCACACACAGCAGGAAAAGACACAGAAGCAATGAAGTGAGAGGCTGAAATGGGAGCATCTGTAGGGCAGACACCGTGGAGACCCTCAGATTCCAAAAATGGGGACATGGAGATACACACTGTCTGGATGCCAAAGACTGATGGATGAGTGAAGGGAATTTGGGCTTGGGGAGGAGGACGGGTCCAGTTGGGCTCTACCACCAGCTCTCAGGGTGACCTTAGGTATCTTGGCTAATAAAATGAGAGGAGGCGGGACTGGTCTCCACTTCTGTGAGGCCTGCACACTTCCGTATTCACAAATGTGCGAGGACTCTGGCTCACCGGCTTGGTGGTGGGACAGTCCAGGTGGTTCTTAAATAGAAGGCTTGCCCCGCTCTTTCCATTTCTTGACTCTTTCTCCATAACCCTTTGTCGTGGGCCAAAGTGCTCTTTCTTAGGGCGCCTGGACTCCATTGTGGTGGTTAGAGCCCTATTAAATTCCACCTAACAGCCCCTCATGGCCTCTCCCTCCCTCCCTCTCCTCTTCTCCCAGCTGCCCTTGGTCTGGCTTTCCCCCTCTGACTTCCCCAGCTGCTGAACGAGTGAGGGGCCATCCTCCCGGTTCTCCGGGTCTTCAGTGGAGGGCAGGTGTGACTTGACTTCAGAAGGTCCCCATGCCACCTGAGCAGTGCTCTTCCCCCATCTCCTACTCAGAGGCATTCCTTCAGGAGTGTGTTCCTAGTCTGGGGCATTCCTTCTCCAAGTCAGCGTCTTTGAGGGTCTCTGTGCTCTTGCTTGCTCTCCTGACTTCTTTTGCAGCCATTCCCCAAAAGTCTTTTCTGTATCCACTCATTCCCAATATTTCTCGTTTGGACACATGACTCTTTGTACCTCTGCTTTCTTGGTCTTGCCCCTTGTCTAAGACTTTGATTTTCTGTTTTTACTCTTGCACTTATACTAATCACCAGAGGTAATTAGAAAGGTATCACCAAGGACAAACAGATCATGTGCACTCGGACACGCTCCCCCCACAATTCTCTCTCTTGACAAAGGGTCACCACCCAATCTCCAAGGGTCTGGGGAACCTTACTCGCTGCAGGCTAAGATGGCTAATAAATCCCAGGGCTGTATGCAGCATGCAGCCAAAGCTCATCTGCAGGATATTTACAGAAGTGACCAGAAATCTCCAGCACTGATAATGTAATGCATTTGCACACAGTGCTCACTCACTTCTGCTAAATCCTCTCTATTTGTAGGAGTCACTCCCTGGCTGAGGGTTAACTTCTCTGGAGGCTTTTGATCTGTATGTGAAAAAGCAACCAAAATGGATCCAATAGGCAACCCAGTCAGCTAGCTCTCTCCTTTTCTTCTCTATTTCTAGATGACATCGAAATAGCCCTGTTCTGATGTGTGCCAGAGACTTAACTACTCTGAAATTAAAGGGCAAGGAAGGCTTCTCAAAGAAATGTTTTTAAACATGGGCCCTGTAACTTAACCTGTCCCTCAGTGAGGTAGGCTTCTAGGATAGCCTATCTGCTATCCTAGTTTAACTGTTGTAAAGATAAATAAAAGACCAAATGAGTGTGAGAGTACCTCCTGGGGCTGGGGATGGTTACTTAACAAGTTTTTCATTTCGGGGCGCAGTCTGGGTACTTGCCAGGCCCTCCAGTGTAAGCCCAGCCAAGGAGAAACCCAAGCGAGGTGGATGACCCCCAGCATGAGTCCTCTGCCTCCCAGCTAAGGACTTCCAGCATCTGGTAGATGTGCACAATTAGTAATGCTTTTGAGGATAATGATTTGGTCTCATGGAAAAAAGAGAAGTGGTCCAAGATAATGTCTGGTAAACTTTGACATTCCACCCCAAAGTGATGTTACATTCATGTAGAACCACTAAACAGTTGCATGATCATATTACAGAATCTTCCTCAAGAGCCAACTTGTCATTGAATCCATCCCCAAATTCCAGATTTCCTCAAACAAAAGGAGCCTTGATGCAGAAGGAGCTGCGATCGGTCAGATGGAAGAGAGGTGGAAATCGCCAAGATCGGGAGCACACTTCGAGAAATTGTGGCCCAATCCTCCTCCTTTTGTACATGAAAAACTGAGATACAAAGAAAAGGAGAGAATTTCCTAAGGTCACCCACTGGGAGAGCTGGGACAGGAGAATGGGACTCTCAAACCACAGAACCTGCAGGCTGAGGTGCCTACCCACCTCTTAGGGTTACACAGCCCTTGCTTGATGCCATTTACTAAAGAACCTCTGAGGGTAAGATTCTAGGGGCAGTGATGGAGTCTCTGTGGTGAAAAGAAATGAAGTCGTATTGATAGAGTTGGTCAAGAGGAGAATCTTGCTGTTCTAGAAGAGAGAGGAGGAGGTGGAGGCAAAATCCAGCTATTACTAAGCCATAAATGCAAAGTTAAACAAGATGAGGCAAGTTATCTAGGTTTGTTGACACCATTAAGAAACTACATCATTGAGGTCTGCTTAGAGGGTCAAGCAGAAAGGAACAAATGACGTTAGTCATTCCACAGCAAGTCTTAAGCACCTGCTTTGTGTGGGACATTGTGGTAGGTGATACAGGGAATTGGTAGGGTAAAGTGTGGCAGAGAGTGGCAGTTCCACGAGCTAGTCTGGTGCTTGACAATGACAATGTTTTCACAGGTACACGCATACTCGTGTGTGCATTAAAGGATAGAATATTTCATAAAGCTTATTTTATCTTCTTTATTCTGAGATCACGTCTGGCCTAAAATCTCACCCTCAGAGGTTCTTTAATAAATGGGGTCAAGAAGGGCTGTGCAGTCTTAAGAAGGGGGTAGGCATCTTGGCCTGGAGGGTTCTGTGGTTCAAGAGTCCCATTCTCTTGTCCCAGCTCTTCCACTGGATCACCTTAGGAAATGCTTTTTGGGGGGTTGGGGGTGCTGTTGTTAATACAACTTTCTCAGTTTTTAACAATATCCTCTCAATAAAATGTTGGAAACCCAATCAGGGTTCTCTCCAGTGTTTTTGAAACTGTATTGGTTGATGAAATCTGGAAATCAGGCAGCCATAGAGATGTAGTTGAGAGGACACGGACTCCAGAGACAGACAGATATCAGTTCAAATCAGGATTCAGCTATTATTAACTATGTGACCTTAGGAAGGTCACGTGACCTTGAATTCTTAACAATCAGAGTTCACGTTTCCCACCTGCAATACAAAAAGTCCCCAGCACGGTGAGGACTTCCTGTGAAAGCACCCACAAATATTCCCTCTCTCTTAGACGTATTTCGTGTGTTTGTATGTGCACACGTGGGTACCTACATTATATGAGGTGCTATGTGGGAAACAGGAGATTTTTAGTAGCCTTTGCTCTCAGGGAGCTAAAAATGTTGCTGATAGAATAGTCTACTTTACAGAGATCATGTGAGAGACATTAAGTCCAGCATATCTTTTCTTTCTTCTTCTCCTGAAGTTTCTTTGCTTTGGTCACAGAGAATTTTCAGATATTGCTTTCCACAGTTCACATTATATTGTTTTTCCATGGCTGGTTTTAGTTTATACTAAGGCTCCCTCAAAACTCATAAAGTTCCCTTTAAAACCTCATAAAATTTCACCTGTGAATGTTTATTACCCACAGGATGTGAGCTATATCCATTTGGTTTTGATAGATTTACCATTATTAAACTTGGGCCCCCCCTTTCCCACCAGCCTTGTGAAAACCACTGCCTCCTGATTTAGCACAGGGGGCTCTCCCTTTTGCCCCCCAGTGAGGAAATAGTTCAGTTCCTTGGAACTGAGCTTGACTTATGAGCAATAATTCTTACTCCCAGACTCCTGAGGTCCAGCAGTTTGCTCTAGACCTGGGCAGTGGGCATTCTCCATGAAGGCCACTCCAAGCTCATTCCAGGTTCCTCTCAGGGGCCACTCCCAGGAATCCATCCATAAGTTTTTGCTGATCTGAACAGGGAGAGGCATTTGAGAGAAAATTGCCCTGCTGAAGTCAAGGGCAATTCTCAAGTGCATACAAACAATCCAAAGTAAGTCTTCTTTTGGCCCCAGATTCATCTCCCTGGGATGTTCACCCATTGACTCTAGTCCCATATGACAGTCCTATAAATATTTGCAGGAAGACATCATGTCTCTCCTTTAGCCTTCTTTTTTCCAGGCCAAATGTCATCCCACTCCATTGACTCTGACCTTAAGGACCTGGTTTCTAGACTCCTTGCAATCCTGGTTGGTCACATTTGAAGTTCCCATTTGAATGTGTATCTGAATCACACTGGAGTCAAGAAGAATCTTTAGTCACAATCTGCCTGTTCCCAAGATGAAGAAGGCACCTGATTTTAGGGAGGTACTTCAGGAGTAGGCAGAGTGCTCCAAGTTCACGGTAAGTTCAGACCCTGGCCAGCAAAACCAACTCTGGGAAGTCCAAACAGGTAGACAGAGCTCCAGACCAGAAAATCCATTGCAATCTGGGGGTCTAGGCCACAGAGTCAGAATCAAAGACTAGGATCATGTGAACGGAGGGAGGAATCATTGCAACTGAAGGTACCTCAAATTCTAAGCCTCATGCCCTGGAGATGCTGGATCCTGGATAAGACTGACATGGAGGAGGCTCAGGGAAGAAGCTGGAGAAGCAGTCTGAGTCAAGAATTGTTTTTTGGAAATTCTTTTATAATATATATAAACATTGAATTACTATGATGTACACCTGAAACTAATAGGATATTGTATGTCAGTTATATGCCAATAAAAAAAATAAATTAAATCTTTAGTAAAGGAAAAGTGATCAGGACTGTGGCTCCAAGGGTCTCACTTAGGAAAACCTGAATGTTATAATCCCTCTTTCGGCTGTTCAGAGGACTTGTCACCTCTCCTATCCATGCTTGTTTTATTTTGAATGTTTTTGACAGTTGAGGTTAACATAAAAACACTTCTTTAAACATCCTAAATTAAAATAAAAACAATGTTATTTAATACTAAGTTTCAGCAGAATGTGGGGCCACAGCTGTTGACCTATTTCTTGTCTGTATTATCAAGATTCCTCTGCCCAGAAGGGCAGACACCCAGCTCACCCTGTCTTAAGCACAAAGGAAACTTACTGGCTCACATAACTTCGAGGTACTGGTGCCAAAGGGGGCTCCTGCTTGTGGAACGTGTGGGCCCAAGTGGCGGTCTCTCTGCTCTAAGCTGATGTTCCTCTTAGGCAGATGTTTCCAAGGGGTGGCTTCTAGCAGCTGCGGTTCACTTCCTCGGAGCTTCAATTCAGCTGAAAATGAGCTTGTGTTTCTTAGCAATTCTAATACAAAGTCTAATACACGTGCATATTTCTAGAGCAGAAAATGATGGAGGGGTGTTTCTCAGAGGAAAATGAGGGTAGGTCTTGGGGAAGCATAGCAGGAGGTCTCCACCCAGACTAGCTCTGGATTTGGGAACACCGGGCCATGGGAAGAGCTGGGAGTGGCAATGAGTTGGTTGAGGGTATCTGCCACCTGGAAGACTTCCTCTTTGTCGAAACTCAGCCCAGCACTTCAGATGTGGTCTCACCAGTGAGGGGCATAAATGGACAATCTCCATATTGCCTGCCCCTTAAAGAAAGCCCTCACCTGGGATGTGGGCCCTACTGGTTTCAGTACAACTGCAAGGCCCTCAGGTAATGCCTCTGGACCCTTTGCACATGAAGAGTCATTAAGGCACTCAGTTCCGGTCCTTTCTCAGTTGATGGGTTGTATATTTAGGATTTTGCTCTTAGCTTTGTCCCTCTCCAACATCAGGGGACACTTTCTGGGATGAGGAAAGAATGCTTAAAGCAATCTTGCCTCTCTTCATCTTTCTCTTCCTCTGGAAATAATCACAACAAAGCCTCACCATAATTTTAAAATTCAAGGCTTGGCTGGGCTTGGGTCTGACTTGGACCTGGACATCAATGCCAGCACTGAACTCAGCTCAGCCTGCAGCCCTGCTGAGTTGTTTATCTTCCCCTGATCTTAATCTCAACACTCTCTTGTGAAGGTTTTTTGGGAGAGGGGCACTCCTCAGAACATGGGCTTCATGGAGAGTTAGTGACTTCATCCTTCCTGCCCCCAGGCATCCCGCCTCTTCTTTTCTAATTGTATCCTTCCCTGTCCTCCTTTTCAATTCTCCCCCTCTTGGAGCTAGAAACTTCCCTGACAAAGTCAAGTCATAGGTGACAAATCATATATAGTCACATTCCCGTGTCTCCTCCTCCTCTTGGCTACCCGTAGGCTACAGAGTCTGGAAAACGTCAAATGATTCAGAAAGTGAGCTGAATGGGTTCTTCATGCTTCACATTTGATGCCAGGGAGCAGAGTGGCTGATGCGAGAATTGGACACAGTAGGAGTTGAGCTTAGGAAAAAAAAAAAAAGATAAAAAGAACCCAAGCATAGCTACGTTCCTCTACACAAAGTACTTAGGGCAAGTGCTCAGTGGAGACCCATGCATGGCTGTGGATGTTTAGTTGCTGCTAAAGCCAGGCAGGGCAGGGCTCTGTCTGAAAACTGTGCTCAGTTAATGTCTACAGGGGCCCGTCCCTGTGCCTAGGACCACTGAAAAAGAGAGTGACATCATGTGATAAGAGCAGCTGGCACTGGGCTAAGCAAAATCTTAGGGTATGGACAAATGTCACTTCTCACATTCACCAGTGACAAGCATACAACCAGGAAGTAAGGGCCTCATGGGACAGTGACTTGCACCCACCCACACTGTCCTTTAGCTCCTTTAATAGTGATGGCAGCCTGCAGGCATGGTCTTCGGGAACATGCAACTCCCGTCAGTGGAGAAGACTCGCCGGGTCACTGCTGACTTCGCTTTCCTCTCAGGACCACCTCCTGACCCCCGTCTCAGACCACTCCAGTCCACCGGCCTGTCTAGGATCCTGCTCTGTCCTGCTCCTACCCGGGTCCCAGCCCAGGGCTCCTTCTCTGGTTTCCCTGAGGACAGGGGCTGAAGTGGGGTGGTCAGGTCTCCCCAGGTTCTTCCCAGTCGATGTTGAGAATGAATCCTGTCTTGTTTTTTCAGGGCTGCCCTCTGGTGTAATGAGCCTTTTCTTTCCACAAAACCGTCACATAAATTGTTTTAAATAGGTTTTAAAAAATTTTAATTTTGGAAGTTAAAAAGAAAACCCACTGGCTTTTCCCCATTTGCATTCCTGTTTGAACAATCCTAATCACCCCCCAAATGACATAGATATCTTGAGGAGAATTAAGACTGAGAAAGTATAGAAAAGAAAAGCACAAAGATTGATACTTCAATATGTAATTACATTTCATTCTCAGTGGTTCTTTGCAGCCAAATAATAGCAGAAAACTGGCCTGCACAAATAATCTTTCTTTTTCTTAAATAACAATTTTTGTTGAGATATTTTTCATATACCATACAATATACTCATTTAAAGTGCATGATGTGATGGTTTTTTTTTAAAAAAATTATATTCATAGAGTTGTCACAAAAACAATCTTTCAATACAAGCAGTGCTTTAGGAGAGTAGGTACTGGGATGATGGTGGTTTTTAAAATTCTACAAAAAGTCCAACTCAAACATGCTAAACTACCCCATGTGAAATCCAGCTTAGGTGTATTTGCAGGTGCTAGTACTTCCATGGAGATGTTCAAGATAATTTATATATAAGTGGTTGAGAGTAGTATGCATATTACAATAGCTAATATTTATTAGCAATTTATTAAATCGTCCTTTTAGCCATTGTCTTATTTAATTCTCAGAACACCCATAAGAATATTATTATTGTCCTTATTCTCAGGTAAGGTTTTTATAAAACATTTACAAATCTTGCCCCAGTGCCACATACCTAATAAGCAGCCCAGCCAAGATGGGAGCTCAGAGCTCTCACTCCTAAGCTTCCTAGGATAATTACATTCCTTTGTTGAAATCTGAGGGAAATGTCTGTCTGCATTGATGTTAGCACAAGTGTTGAGTAAACGACGGTTTTCTTGGAGTTTATTTTTCCAGACTCCCCAGGTGGTTACCTTTCTTCCATCCCAGACAGAGTTAATCACCCCTTCCAGAGCTGCTTCTATTGACTCCAAATACCCCTCACCATCCTCCATCTCAAACATTAGTTTCTATGTTTGTCACCATTATGCTCTGTCCTTGGGGACTGAGTCTGGCTTATTTGGTTTTATAACCCCAATTCCTAGCAGAAAGTGGGTAGATGCTCTCAGAACATTTGTTGAAAGCCTACAGGGGTTTTGTACACACTGAGCCAAGGGTCAAGGGGTCGGGTTCAGGGTCAAGGTGTCAAGACAGATGGTGACTGCTGGGCGGATCAGGAAGCTACCTCTCAGTTGCTCCTAGGATTGTCTGGGAAGAGTTCTGAGGCTCAGAAGGAAGCCTTCCACGCGGCCAGAGCAGATTTGCTGGGAAGCTGGTAACCCCAAAGCTGCAGGACCCCTCAAGGCCTACTACCTAATTTTGCATTTGTAATTTTGTAAACTTTACCTTAGAGAAGACCCCACAAATGGGACAAGCTTCAAATTCCACCAAACCCAGATCTACCCTAACCAGAGCTTCTCTTTCCTTTTCTCTCACTGGCATGACTTCTGTCTGCCTTGTCCTGAGGCAATCCATTCCATTTTAAGCACTCCTTTAAATGCCAGGTACCTCAGTTCTGAGTGTCCCCCTCATCAGTCACTTTAATCGTCATCTTCTGCACCTCAAAGCAATGTTCCCTAGGAAGGTGGACTGGGTGTCTGGGGTCTCCAAGTGTGTTCAAACGCTTCAGGAAGCCAGGGGAAGAAACACATTTATCTGTCATGAGACCTTAAAGGTCAACTGAAATGTCAGCTAGCATTGCACCAGCCTGCAATTGCTTCTGCTCATGTGGGGACACTGAGCGTCTTGTGCTCATCAGAAGCCTGACTGGCAAACACATTCATCTATGATTAATTAGAACATGGAGAAACAAAGTCATCTTAATGGCCCGTTAAAAAAAACTCATTTGATTGCTTGGAGGCCAACTCTTTCAAAAGCAAATGTTTAGGGAGAGGTGCTTGGAAGCAAAAATATTGGGAACCACTCCTCTAAAGCTTCAGTCTCCAGAAGGATTAGCCTTTCCAAGAGCAGCGCCGATTGCGGAGCCAGGAGGGAGCAGTTTGAACACATCAGGTTGGACTGAGCAGAAAACCTGTGCACTGCCCAGGTCCGCCTCTCCCGGCTGGGGCTCCTGGAAGGCTCCCTTGGAGGGAGACTGACAGGTTTTATCTTAAGGAGGTGACCATGGAATGGCTCCTGAAAATATTCCTCTGCAACCCTGAACTCTGATCACACAGCTGCACCTTCACGGTGGCAGAAGCAGGTGTCTTCGTGTGGCGTCCTGTTCAAGAGTCGTTGACCTTTTGACAAGTCCCGCATCTTGGCCCACCTCTCAGCCCTACGTTATCTACTCTGAAACTACTATTTGTCCAAAAGGAAAGAGAAAGAGCAGAAAAGGAGAGGGACACAGGAAGACAAGGCGATCATAAAAAGCAAGGGAGGAAAGTAAAAGAGGGAAAAAGATTTAGGTAAGAGAAGGGGAAAGGGGGAGTCAGGAGCGTTGACACCCGAAGAAACAAGAAGGCCTGTGAGAGAGGCGCGGCCATGCAGCCAGCTGTCCCTCTGAGAACCTCTTAGAAAAGGGAAACGTGGTCGCTTAGAGGGCATGATGCCTCCCGCACCCCCGACCCCAACATCCCGCCTTTCACCTCGCCCTGAGAGGGTAGTGGCTCCTCCTCTCAGTCTGGGGGGCCCGCGGAGGCCCGGTAGGCTTTCGGGACCGGGGTGGGGTTTGGCAACCCCCGAACAACACAGAGCGGGACCCTTGCTGAACCGCTCCCACACATCGCGCCACCTGGGGCGACCGAGGGCCAGCTGTTGGACAGCTGCGGCGTGTCACTCACCAAGGTGAAGGGGGCCTCCTGGCAAGGCATGCGCAGTGCGAGCCGCAGCCCCGCCCGCGGAGCCTCCGCTCGGCCCCTTGGCTGAGCTTTTTCTTTCCACTTTTATTATAAATACACTCATATAAAAATAAAGTACCACTCTATTTTTTGTATAACACTTTATAATTTAAGCACTTCCCATGCATCATCTCATTGGATCCCTCAGCATTTCAAATTGTTTAAAAATTAGCAAAATGTTAAATGTGTTTATAATTTTTTCCCACTCAACTCACATATTTTCCCACAAACATTGTCTATCGCTTTCTTGTAAATGCAGCACATGCAAAAAAAAAAAAAAAAAAAAAAAAAAGTCCTTTCACTTTTGTCTTTTGTAAAGCAGCCTATCCTCTTCCGGACAGGTCTCTTGACACTGTAATTACAGGTTTTTGCAGTTTTGCTTTTCTGTCTCCATCTCCAAGATGGTAATCCTTTGTTTCCTTTCCTGCTTACCATTGGAAAAAGGTTTGTTCTTGTACCTGCAGCTGCCCCATCACCGCCTCCTCCTCCTTCAGCTTAGCCAACTGTCTTCAAAGTCTTTCATGACCAGAGGACAATTAGAGGTGCAAAGATAGGTGCTGCCAAGTCACCTACCTCCTCCCTACCACCTGTCCCGGCAGTTTTGCTCCTAAATATTATATTGTCTTCCCTTACTAGCTGGGTGACATGGGGAAAGTTATTTCATCACTTTGAGCTGAGTCCCGTCCATGGTAAAATCGGGATACTAGTAAAAGTGAGCTCAAAGTCTTACGGTTACGAGTTAAAAAGAGAGTGCGGCCTGGCTACCACAGGGCTTCACGCCTGGCAGGGCATGGGTGCCCGGAAATGTCCGCTCCTAAGCGCTCCATCCCACTGTGACCTCTTTTCCACCAACTGGGAGTGCAGTGTGGAGAGAACACTTGCCTATAAAATCACAAGACCTATGTGTTTAGTTCCAGCTTTGGCCTCCTTGGACAGACATCCATTCTTGTTTCATTTTATATGTGCATAAAATAGGGATAATAAAAATCTTTTGTACTCATCAATCAAATGGCTGTAAAGAGCAAATGGAAGGTGTGTAAAAATGCCTTCTAAACTAAAAAGTGCTCTACTGACACAATTACTAATAATAAGACATTCCCAAGATGTTTTGTCCTACATCTTAAAGTTTCCTGCTTTCTAATGAGATCCTTTTTTAAGTAGCAGTAAAATACAAATATAAAATTTACCCCCAACCATTTGTAAGTGTACAGTTCAGTAGTGTTAAATATATTCTCATTGTCGTGCAACCAACCTTCGGAACTTTTATTTTGCTGTCGATTACAATCCTAGCTTGCATAAAAGCAGGATTGACATTTTTAAGAACATAATTAACTATCCCCTGAGAATAGGGTCCCTTGAAGCACTTGTGAATGGGCAAGGACTTGGCCATTTGAGCAGTGAAGAACTTAGGTGGTTCTGGGGCTGAAGCAGAGAGAACATTCTGTTCAACCAGGAGCTGTGAGTTTTAGAAGATAAAATTGTTACTCATGAAAGAGTTTGTTGGAGGATAAGATGCTCCTTGGAAGATGGCCATGTGATGCTTTGTGAGAATAGGCCCAAAAAATAAGTGTAGAACAATGGATCAGCAGAGCCACAGTGGGACTGGCCAACCCCTGCATGTACTTCAGAAAACTCTGACAAGGTGCAGTTGAGTTGAGCTGTAGACAACACTAGGGCATTGCGTATTCATTAGGCTGTGACAGCCACACCAATCTATTGATCTATTGATAATCAATGCATTTTGAGTATTTGGAAAATGGAGCTTGAGTTTATTTTTTTCCAAGCATTTTTGTTCTTCTTTATAGGTTCCATTTGAAAAATGTCCATTGTTTCTCTCTACACAAAGAGAAAAATCCACATTCCGAAGATAGTCATGGTGATGCTGCTAACCCTTCCAGGGAAAGAAGGAGGGAGAAGCCATGTGAGCTGGAGCAGAGAAGTAGAAACTCAAAGGACAGGAAGGCAGCAGAGATTCTGCATCTGCCTTGAGTTTTCACAGCCCCTCCCTCCTGGAACCACCGAGTTCCTCCCCAACATCCCTGCATCATTTTAATTAACACCACTTCATTGCACTCATTGGTCATTTTACCACTTTTCTATACTTAGCTACATATGTATGAAATTGTGTAACTCTCAGCAGTGACGTTACTTACATACTCAGGAGCATGTCCCCTGTCACCATCTTCATAGTGCTACTTCCTTGAGCAGCGATGTCTGTTGTGATCACTTGCAGGGCTGTCCTGTGAGTGGTTCTCAGGAAGAAGCCTACATTCTGGATCACTCCCTCCTATGTGCTATACTCCATCTTTCACTTTGTCCTTTAAGGTATCTATAGGTACTGTCCTTTCTCTTTATTAAACTTCTCTATCTTCACTCATCTCCATGACGCTGTTTATGGAGACTTTCCTCATTTGTTCTTTGACTTTTGCTATTTCTGCTCCACTTTCTTTACCTTTATAAGGGAAAAATGCTCTGCATTGATCACTCCTGAGCCAGGGGACAGTGGGTATTTGAGGTCCTTGGCTTGGTGCTTCCCTTTGAACACTTTTCATGTCGTTTTCAACATGTCCTACTTCTTCATGGCACCTTGAAAAGGGAGCAAATCTTCTCTAGCCTTAATGATCCCTTTTATAGTTCTAATTTCTTCTTGTTCCAATAGGAATTTGCATATTCTCTATTAGATCTTGCCAGGTTTCTGAGATTTTGAGAATTCCATTTTGATCAGGAGAGAGAATCTTAGTCACCACCCCACTTTTATGAGCCCTGTGACTTTGGGTCAATCACTTAGCTCGGTGTACCTCTGTTTTTCCATTTACATACAAGGATAAACATACTTTACCAAAAGGCAGAGTGGTGGATAAGACCATTTCTCAGCATCTTCACTGCTTTAACATTTGGATTACTATGACCAGAAGAGGTGGCTTTCATTTTGTAATCATTTATTTCATGTATATCCTGTCTTTTTTATTTGCCTATTTCTCCCTCACTTTTCTTATAGTAAGTTTATGTCAGATTATTGAGATAATAATATTTGTGTAGCACTTTACAGTTTCCAAATAACTTTCATATTCTTTATCAAGCTTTGTAACTAATGAAACTTGAATCCTGTATCCTTAAAAATTGTTACATCAATGTATGATCATTGTATGCTTTCTCTCTGTCACTCCTCTTTCCCCCACAACATTATATCAGGAACTCATTGCAAAGTTAACATATATAGCTTTAATTATTCTTTTTAGTGGCTGCATAATATTCAACTGTATGAGTATACCATAATATACATAATTATTCTCATATCTATGAGATAATTAGTTGAGTTTCATTTTTTTGCTATCATAAATAACACTGCAATAAATGTGCTTGTGTGTGTGTGTGTGTATGTATATATATATGTATATATATATATATATATATATATATATACACATACATATATATATATATATATATATGTATATATATATTCATGCAATTATCTCTGTAAGATATTTTCCTAGAGGTAAGATTATTGCTTCTAGGATATGCTCACTCTTAGTTTAATCGCAATGAGTGCTACATGTTGGCACCTATATATTACTTTTTATTTTTAACATTTGGCTCTGTAACTCTTCCTCATGACAGCTAAATTTTTCTCTCTACATAGTATTGTCCTAAAATATGCATGTCATTCCTTTGATGCAAAAATTCTAATTCTGAACATTTATCTTACAGAAATAGTTTAGGATGAGTACAGAAATTAGCTATAAGGATTTTTAAAATTCTGAACATTATTACTAAGTACCTATTATGTGCCAGGCATTGCATAAAGTATTTTAAATATATTATTTTACTTAATTCTAACAATAGGTTTTGGAGTTGGTACTATTATTAAACCCACTCAATAAATAAAGAAACTGAGCCTTAAAGAGATTAATTTTCTCAAAGCTATATTGTCAGTATGTAAGGAATCTGGGAGTTGATGTTAGATAGTTTGTCACTGGATCACATGGGTTTAACCACTACTACACAAACTCCCTATAGCACAGTATACAATAAAGAAATGTTGGAGATAACCTAACTATCCAACAATGAAGGAATGGTTAAATAAATATGATAATTTATAACATAGATATTATATGTAACCATTAAAACTGTGTTGCCTAAATTTATTTATTGTTACCTATATGATAAGATATTCCTGACATGCTGGTTATTGAAAAGGACATATTGCAAAATGGTATGGTGATGGTCCCAAATTTGTTTTTAAAAAGGTGTGTGAACCCACTGCTTTCTATATGTTCTGATAAGTTAGAAGAAGAGTTGAAAATTGTCTTCAGGTTCATAGGATTGAGAGTATTTTTTAATGTTACCGTTTTTGGCTTGTTTATTTCTTCTGATGTTTTTCTATAATGATCATATATTATTTTTGTAATAAGATTAAAATGAAGACTTTAAAAAATAATTAAAAGGAAATTCAATTTTAACAAAGAGGTTTTTTATTAACATTTGCAGAAAGAGATTTGATAGTGTTGAAATGGGTTTGATTTTCCAAGAAATTTATTTCACCTAGTTGACATTTCATCTTGTTTTACTTGACATAAAATGATCAACTTTTTCCTTTTTGCTTTTATTGGGAGAGTCATGAATATATATGCATGTTCTTTTACCTTCCTTTTCTCTTTTCTTCATTCACTTTCTCTTTCACATTTATTCATCTTTCCAACCAGCTCCCACAGCTTTTGAAAATCCACATTCTCCTCAGGGCTCTACTTCAACTTTTGGAGATGCTGGGCTCTGACACGCCATTGGCCTATTACCTGTCTCCTTACCCTGTAGAGTTTCTACAGAACCCTTCTTTTCATTTTGTACTATTTAACTAGGATCTTATAGTGGAAAATGCTTTTACATGCGTAATCTTATTTATTTGATTTTGTCAGTGGGTCTTTATAGGAAGTAGGGGAAAATTCATGAACCCTATTTTACAGAAGAGAAAACTGAGCTTCACCAAGTTTGACTTCACTAAAGCAAGTGGCAATGCCAGGAGCAAAATCTAGGTCTCCTGACTCCAAGTCCAGTACTCTTTCTTTTTACCATCAAATACAACCTCTGAATAGAGTTACCAAAGGCCACCAGACAGATAATAACTATTCCCCAGATCTAAAGACTTATACCTTAATTGGGTGAGCCAATCCTTCCAACATACAAAGTGGGACCCAGGCAGTGTTGCCAATCAAGGTAGTTAATAGACCCCTCTTGTCCTAGATGCAGAGCTATCCATGGTCCTGAGATCGCTTGCCCTGAGCCCTCACTGACCCATAGGGCTCTCACCCATCAGACCTGTTCATTATTTGGCCATTACTGTAAAACATATTCTTCTGAATCTCGCTGAGCATTCTTCTCATGTTGCCTCCATTTATCTCCTCAGTTATCATTTCAGCAGGTTTCAGGATCAGCAGTATCTACTGGTCCAGAGTAATATATGTTCCATAAAAACTTTTCCCTTCATGATTGCTATTCTTGATTCCAGTAGTAAAACCAGCTCCCTGATGAAGAATCAGTTTCTCTGTTCACCTTCAGCCTTGAAAAATGAAAATCAACTTGTATCCAAATCTTCTCGCTAGCCTTCTTCATATTTATGCCATTTGTTCCCCGTGTATCTACTTTCAGTCTTGCCTTACCAGTACTGTGTTAGTTTTCTCTCCTTCAAGTTTTTTTTTCTCTTAAATTTGCCTCATTTGACTGTTTCTGTCTTATCAGGCTTTATACAATGTTTTACTTGTATTGTTACTTCCTACTTCTGGAGTTTTGGTTCCAGCAATAGTTAATCAACATACTTTAGTATTATTTTGTCTTTTCTGACTTACTGTTTCTCAGAGAATGGCCCAGAATCTATCTGAATCAAAATCCTCCATGTGTCTCACTAAGATTTAGATTCCTGGGCTCCATCTCTGACTGATTCTTATCCTTTGGCAAGAGCTAGTTTTGTTCTAAATGATAAAGTTGTGAGAGAAGTGAGATATACATTATCATTCCTTTTGTACAGATACAGAAACTGCAATCTGGAAAAGTTATGTTCAAGGTCAGGGACAGAGGTGATACTAGAAACACAGGCTGAAGACTTTTACAGAGCAGTTTTATTCCACAAACACTTCCTAAGTTTCTACTATTGGCCAAGCACTGTATCAGGCCTTAGCAACACAGGCATGGAGAAAACTCCCCTCTCTGGTTTCATGAACCTTGCAGTGGTTTTGAAGAAGTTAAGAAGTGCCCAAATAACACAGCACCAGATGCTCCATGCAGTGCTTCAGGCTCTAAAATATTTACTCATGAAATATGAGGACCTAGAGGAAGGAGAGAATGCATGAACGATTTTAACTAGGCAGCAAGAGAGAAGGCAAAGGGAGGAATTCTTGGGCATGTGGAACTTGGTGTGGGCATCGAAAACCATGTAGAATTTCCAGTGGGAGTATACTGCATGTTTGGAAAATGCCCTGGGGATTTCAGGCTTGGGGTTTGAGAGGTTTTAGAAGTAAGTTTAGGGAGATAACTTGAGGTCACATTGCGTAAGGACTTCTATGCCAAACTAACTTGCAAGTGGGAGAAGTCTATAACCCTTGTCATTACACCAGGCTGTCTTCACACATGCAGGGGATACACAGAGAATCCTATCATTTTGCAAATCATAGCACAGATTCGGGCACATGAAATGGAGAACTTACCAAAATGGACGATAAGACAAGCACAAGAGTTCCCGAGCAAGGTGTGGTGGCAGCTGTTCTGAGCATCAAGCGGAAAATCAACACTCACAGAGTTGCCCAGGAGAAAGCAACCCTCCATGTCAGAGAGGAAGCAGACACATGCTGTCCAGGGCTTGGGTGGGCTTCCTGATGAGTGCCTTGAGTCTAAAATATAGGATTTATAGCCTGAATCTTGGGGCCTTGGTGTGTCTTTTGCATTGTAGTAATGGTAAATACAAATTCCTATCAATGTCTCAAGACACTTGGGCAATGAAATGGGGGAATGTGGAGAAAGGTGATGTTTAAGTACAAGGCAAAAAACTGACTTTTAAAAAGCATATATTAACAGCATGTGGCTAAAAATAGCCACCTGTTCCAGGTCGAATTCCAAATTGGAAGAGCTCTTCATATACCAGATTCAAAAAGCATCTGTCACCCGGTAGCCATAGCAACAGGCATCCCCGAATAACTGTGTAGAGATGTTTTTGGAATGGGGCTGGCATAGGAAGTGGACATGACAGCCTCTGGATAAGCAGTGAGCCTTCCTTTTCCTCCCCTGAGTTGAATGAAGCCTTATCTTTCTCTCCTACTTTCTAGCCTTTCTAATTTTGCATAGTCACTGGTCCTTGTTTTCTCTGAAAAAAATAGCTTCTAGAGTTATTGGAAAATGGGCTCTACAAGGAGACAAGATGGGGAATAGGGTCAGACATCCCACTGGCATGAAGAGATGGGATGGGAGGCCAGCTGCTTAAGTGAACTTTGGGAATGTCTGAAGAAGAGGGTTGCACCGAGTCTAATGTATGCTATATTATTTTGCTGTTTGCATATTTCCTTTGTCAATGGTCCTTTAAAAATACATTTGTCAGTTCATGTTGACACTGTTCAATGCTGTGGATCTTTTTGTTTCTATTGCTTTTTATTCTTTGCAAACTCCTCGAGGTCAGGGAGTCCTCATTTTAGCTTCCCACATAGCACTAGAACACTCCCCAATTCTGTCAAGGTAGCTTGCATGATACAGCAGCATGAAAGTCTCTTAGGCTTAGAATGCCTACCCAAAAGTTGGATTCAGCCCTTCACCTGTCCATTCCCAGAAGTCTACATTCTGACAAATGGTTGAAATGTGTTCAGCAGGACTCTGTTGTACAGGCCCTCCTTGAAGACAGCAGTAAAACATGAACTAGACCAGTCCAAATCATTGAGAAAAATCAAACTCTGAAGTATATGAATAAATGTAATTGACCTATGATGCTTGGGATGACTTTGGTGATGAGAGCAGAAATGTGAGGATGAAAAATAGCCAGGATCCTCTAATATGTTCTTTAGGTGACTGACATTCTGAACAAGGCACACATTTGGCCCCTGGAGAAAGAGGACTAAAATCAGATTACTAGTCAGGTGAGGAGTCAGTATGCATTTTCTAAAGACAAAGTCAGAAGTCTTTGTGACATTCATGAGCTCTTCACTAAACAAAGTCTCAACTACATGGGTTCCTCTAGGAAGAGCTCTTTACAAGTACTAGCTCCTGGCCTTTAAGGTTGCTAAGGGTCTCTTTCCCATGGTATTCTCCTCATTGCCCTCTTGCTTACCCAATGAAGAAAATTATTTATCTACTGAGCACATACACCTCTGTGTCCTTCACGGTGCATGAATCTCTAGGTTCAGCAGGCATGGGACCATTCATTCTCTCACTTATTGTACAAATCCTGCCTGAGTACTCCTGAGTGCTGGGTGTTACATGGTCCCTATCCTCATGGACTTTCTGTTGGACAAGAACAACTTTACATTGTTATTGTTATGATGGTCCTTGATGAAGATAATCAACCCAGCTATAGCAAGAGCACTGCACATGACAGGCCAGTTTAGTGCACAAGTGTATTAATTATGTTTTCTTGTTTTCTCTATTCTTGATGCTCTGGCATGAGGTGTCTTGCTGATCCTGGAGAAACTGCCCCTCCCAGGGCTAGCTAATTCCTAGAGATAGCAAATGACTTCCCTGTGAGCATGATGTGCATATGCAAGTCAACCAATCCAGGGCCCTTAGCTTCCAACTACCTCCTTTATGGAGCTCTCACAGATTCAGCCACTATCCCCTACCATAATCACTCCAGAGACTGGGACCAGGCCACTAGAGGCAGTCCCTACACCCTGGAGGCTGCTGAAATAGTCAGACCAGTCCACCTTAAACTTGTGTAACCTGCTTATCTTACCTCATTTATTCCTTCCCAGGAAAACCTGCAATATGGCCCCTGCCCATGCTTTTCTCTCATTCCTGCCTCTAGAACGCCACTGGCGCTTCCCTGCCCGGCCCTGCCTGACATGGAGTGTCCCCTCCTCCTGAGACCTGGAACAAACTATCTTTTTAGTGACAACCATCTCCCAATCTACTGGCCTCCTCGCAGCTGGATAAAAATAGAACCTACATTTTAAAACAACAAGAGTTCAAGCCCTAGAGTCAGACACCCGGGATCCTAACTCACCTCCATCATTTACTGGCTGTGGGACACAGCCCCAGTTTTTCATCTCTCAGACAGAAACAATAATACCCAATTTATAGGGCCTTTAGGAGGATTAAATGAGATAATCCTCATAAAGCACTTAACCCACTGCAACTGCCATATGCGAATGCTAAATAGACATGAGATCTAGATATATTGGGGAGGAGAAAGGAGGGAGGGCCATGCCTTTTCGCCGTTGATAATCCAATGAAACTTTTTAGAATGTCCAGTCTTCTCGTGTCATCCCTACAGCTCTAGCTAGTCCCTAGCTAGTCAATGGAAAAGGTCCAACTAGGATCCTGTTCTCTTGACGATTAGTTCTTTCTGTCAGGCCTTTCTGTGGAGCGGCCAGAGGCGGTGTGGATGAGGACCTGGCCGCCAGACCGACCAGGCTTAAACTCCAGCCCCACCTCTGCCTGACCTCACACACAGACAGGAAGGGGGCAGGCCTCTGAGCTCCCATTTTCTCTACTGCTGAAAAGGGGAGACTATTTTTTCACTCATTATCTAACTGGGACTTTCTGAAAGGCATTTATTTCGTCAGAGCTGGCTGGGGTATGGGAAAAAAGTAAGTGCTCTCATAGACTATAAGCACTCTCATTTTCATACAAAGAAAATCTCAGATTTACAGAACAAACTTTATGCCCAGGGTTGCTCGTCACAAAACTATCTAAATACAATTTGGAAGCAAATGACGTGTTGAATAACAGGGGAAAAGATAAAGAAATTATACTGTATCCACACAATGGGATAATATAAAGCCATTAAAATGATGTTTATAGTTTGTAACAAAAATTGGTGTTTACTGTTAGGTCAATAAATGATGCCTGTCTTCCTGATTGAGGCTATTGTTTCATCTTCATCAAAGTTTAAGAGATTGAAAGATTAAAGAGGCAAATAGTTCAATAAGACTTGCTAGGAAAAAAAATATTTCCTCCATTCTTTCCCATTTCTCCTTCCCAGAGGCAACTGCTTTTAACTACTTTTGCTGATTTTTTGGTATTTTCTTTCATGTTTCTAAATACAGGAGACTCTCAGTTAACCGGCACCCAGCGGGATTGGTAGATGCTGGGTAAATGCAATTCAAGCAACGGGCACTCTCAAGCAACCGGCAAGCTTGACAGTGCCAGTTGCTTGAATTCTGGTTAACGGAGAGTCTATGTAATAAGATTTTATTGTTGCTTCTTGAGTTTTTAAACTCAGAAAAAAAGACCAGAAAGAGACTGGGTCCCACTCTGTTTCTTTTCTTGATTTTTACAGATCAGCAATGCTAGAATTCTTCCCCAAAGTGCTGGTCCCTCGGGAATGGAGTGGATATTCTCTCTCCACCATATAGAATGCACGAGTGAGAGATAAGCATTCTGTCCTAACGTCTGCAAAGTCTGCAGTAACATAGAAGAAATAGTCCTATTTTAATACTGCATGAGAAAGGAAGTCAGTGTGATTTCTACTAGGTGCACAAGGATAAAGGACCAGGAGAAGAACAACTACTACCGAGGGAGCCAAAAAAATACATACACATTTTAAGAGACGTTATCTATGTGTTACTTTCCAAAGTTGAATTGAATTATGGTAGCAATGTGTGGTGTGATGTTCACTCAAAAGATGGTGTTAATCAAATGAATGCTAGCCCTGTGACAGGCAGGACAGTCCAAGAACATGGTGGAAGCACAGTTGTCCTTGGAGGAGCCAAAGACCATTGTGAAGTGGTATTTCAGATTCAAGAACGTTGTTGGAGATTCCCCCACGTTCTCGGGACTTCACACCCCTTGACTACCACCTGTGGGGGACCCTAAAGGCTGTGGTGTAGCACAGAAAACTGGCTACACTGGAGGTGCTTCGGGAAGAAATTGAACCTACTGACACCTTGAGTTTAGCCTAAGTGAGACCAGGCTGACCATCCGTGCGACCAGGCTGACCATACGTACCATTGGAAATGGGACAGCACCGTTGTTTTCTGTCCCCTTCGAAATAGTGCCTCTGGTCAGCCTGCCTCCTGGTGACTCAGCCCCGCGCTGCCTCCGCGGGGGAAGAGGAAGGGTTCTGAGAGGGAGAACCACATAGGCAGGTGAAGGGCTGAGGCTTGTGGGGGCAGAGGTGGCTGAGAATGGGGTACGTGGAAAGGGGTGCAAAGGAAGTTAAAAATAATAAGGCTCCTCAGGCCCCGGGGAAGGGAAAAATAAAAGCACCTTAGTGTCTCAGCTTGGCTTCCTCCAAAAGCAGACCCTGCGGCCAGGATTCCAGGGCCAGTAGTTCCATGGCAAGTGCAGGAAGCCCTGGCAGGGGAACGAGGAAGAGGGACGAGGAAGGGGCAGCTGCTGAAGGCGGTGGTGTGAAGCAGCCCCCACGGGGAGAGGCCAGAGCCGAATCTTACGGGGAAATTCCGGGAAACGGCCCAGAGCACACACTGGGCCCTCTCCGCCCTGGGGTGAGGATGCGGGCTATAGTGTACACGGTCCCCTTCTGTCACTGGTTGAGGAGCTGCTCCTGGGATTACTGGGGAGCCTGCTGTGCCCTGGGCCAGGGCAGCTTTCTGTGGTTCCTGAAAAACCCAAGTAAACGTAGGAAGCTTCCGGCAGCCGGCAGTCTGGAGGCGCGCACTGACGTGGTACAGCCCAGGAGCGGGGCCCTGCCACCCTGAGTGGAGGGTCTCATTTCCCAGCCAGTAGGTCCAGGGCTGTGTCCCCTTTCTGCAGAGTGGTCATATAATTTATTATCCAAGCCAGGAGACTTTTACAGGTGAAAGGGGCACTATTAAAAGGGATGCTGGGACAACAGATATAAACAGGACTGTCCGAGACCACTGGGTAGATAGTCACGCACCTCTCTGGATGTCCTTCTAATCTTGGTCTGTACACTTTCTCCCTCTGGCTTTTATGCTAACAAGTTCCACAGTGATGAAAACAACTGAGGAGAAAGGTAGCCAAAGTGTTAATGAATGTGATCAGATATAGAACAAAGACTACAGGGGTTGTAAGAGATCAATGCTCTTACTCATTTACTCACTCATTCATTCATCAAACACTAAGTAGCTACTCTATCCCAGGTACTGTTCTAGGCTCAGGGGGAACAGAGATGACGAGAACAGCATTCCTGCCCTCAAGGGACTTCCAATCTATCATCGGAGACAGGTATATAATTAAATACTCGTAAATTACAACAGTGCACAGCTGCAATCTAAACCTTTTTCTAGAGCACACATGGGTCACAATGACAGCACTGGGAAGAGAGGGATTAACTTTGTGTGTGTTGGGAGACTGTCAGAAAAGGCGTCCTGGGGAAGATGAAATGTGTGCCTAGATTACAGTGGTTCCCAACCCTTTTCCATTTGTGTACCCCATTTCTATAAATTGTAACCTTTGCTTTTAAAACAGCTGTTTTGAAATACGGACACTTCTGTTCAGTGCCTATCTTAATGTAAAATAGTGGGAATGAGGTGATAAGTTAGGAAAGAAAAATTACTACACTAAAATACAAACCACAGATTTAATTTTATAATATTCATAACACGGTTACATATTGATGATGATGGTCAAGTATTTAAACATTAAACAAACAAACAAAAAAACTACTTGAAAAGAATCATGATTAAAGGCACTGCACTTACTTTTATTCAGTTAATAACTAAACGGAGCAGTCTGGCTACGAATGTATTTATGTTTGGGGAAGTTCTAGAAACGTTGTAAATGGATTGTTCTGAAACTGTGCATAATGATTGGTAGAAGAGGAGTTTTAGGGAAAGTTTCCCAAATGGTGGGAACAACCCAAGCATCTGTCCTTCAACAGATGAATGGATAAAATGTGGTATACATAGTCCTCCCCTTTTCCTTATTTGTAATTCTTTTCTCCAACAGTGAAGAACCTAGTTCTCATTATCTCCAATATATTGACATTTGATCAACTCCAATATGCATACAAAGTTGTTTTGGAATTGCTAACCCATGCCCTTCTGAGAAACAAATACACTACTAGTTTGAGGACAGTATCTCTGTACAGTTCCTTTTGTCTTTAGCCTTATAGTAGATAGTAAAATGTTGAATTCAAGTCTGAATTCTATTGACAAATGTGGGCTAGAGCTTCACTTTCAGCCTAGGAGAGGAGAGGATATTCACCCAGCAATTACAATGGAGACTGATGAGTGTGTGGGTGGGGAAGTTCCAACGACATGGGAGCACACAGCAGGCACATCCCATCCTGTCACAGGTCAGCAAAAATGTCCCAGAGTGAGGAATGTTTGAGCTGATCCATGTGTAGGAAAGCTGAGATCCAGGCAAGGCAAACTCAGAGGCCGGGGAAGCGTTGTTCGGCCAGCAGGTAACGCAGATGCAGAAGGTGTTGCCTCATCAGTATGAAGCACTAGGGTATGAATCAGCCCGGAATGCTCAGAAAGGGAGGGAGAAGGGCCCCAATGCTCAGAAAGTGGAAGATGAGGCATCAATGATAACCTTCCGGGGCCTCATCATGGTGGTCTCTGAAGAATGGCGAGTGTCCAAGCTATGAGCTCATGTTCTGTCTTCTACCTTGATCCTTTTTTGCCCCTAAATCTGGTCATATCATGACACTCTTGAAGGCTTCAGGAGATACCAAAATGGGTCAGAGTGGGAAGGCGTGCACCCAGGAATTCCAGCAGACGCAGGTGGTGGCCAACACATGGGATGTGTCCAGAAAGTAGGACTGAGACTAGGAGGTCAACTCAACAGAATTGTCCCTGTCACCATTACCATTGGCCCACCCTGAAACTGCTCCTAGGATCCCAAGCCCTTGCCCTCTCTAGGTCAACCTGAATCAAACAGACAGTGGGTTCAGACCAGGACTGAGAGCCCCCAGAGCTGAAGCAAATAGGCAAGAATCTCCCCCAGGGCAGGGCCTGGGGCTGTCCTCACCATCCTCCCCCAGCATTCCACAGCAAAGGCTCGATATACTTTGGGAGATGGATGGAAGAATGAGTGAATGAATGAATGAATGAATGAACAATGTACGTATGTACGTCTATGTGCGTGAGTGCAGGCATGCGTGTGTTTGTAAGGAGGATTTAGGGTATGAATTTCTGGAATTCTGAGAAACAGGCAGTAGAACTCTACCAGTTGACAGTTCCCCTCATCCCTGCGTTTACTTTCCTCCACAGCTCGGGCAATGGCAAAGCCCGGAATAACCCTCAGGACACCAGCATTGCCTGCGTGTCACGCTGTGACAGCACAGAGCCTCACGAAGGACACCAGGGAGGTGCGAGCCTGTTCTCTTTTCCTGGCCCAGCGGAAGTTCCAGAAGAGCCCCCTGGGGGCCGGTGCTCTGCAGCGCGGACGAGCGGGGAGACTGAGAGGCTCGGAAGGGGGCTGGGAAGGCGTGCTCACCGCACGGGCCGGAGCGGGGCCTCTGCGCCCTGCCTTGGTGCTGTTTGTGTATCTTCCTGCTTCCTCTCCAACAGCTCATCCCAGCTGGATCATAAACAAGAGAACAATATAGCCACATATTTATAGTCTCTGTGAATCACTGGTGACTAATTTTTCCCATTTTGTAACCCCAAATAGTTTTCTCTTTAGACTCCCCGTGAGGGCACACAATCCAGCCAATCATTTAGATGACAACACAAATTTTTTATTTAAAAAAAAAATCCCTTTCTTAACACAAGATGGAAGGTTTGCAAATACGAACATTTAACTGAACAATTCCTAGTTCTCTTCTTTCCTTCAAAGTGACATTTTTATCTGCACCCAGCTCAGAGGAGTCAAAAACCTTTTCCCACTGACCCTTGACGACTAGGACTTTTCAAGTCTCTCTGGTCTGTCCTCCAACACCCAGGGAGATGCGGGGAGGGGAAAACCTCCCAGAATAAAAGGTACCTCTCCAATTTTTCCACTGTGTTTGTTGGCTGGGCCTCCCTAGCAAAGAAATGGTCTTCCAGTATTTTGGTTACAGGTCATTATGTTCCATTTAGTAAACCCAACTCACAAAAGGAGGCAGAGGCAGCCAGTTGCCGGTGCCCCCGTGCCCCTGACATGTTCTCACTGCATACTAATTGCTCCCCGTAAAATTTGGCCTCCTGAATTTGGTTTTTCCAGGATTAGCATTCTTCAGCATCGCCTACCGAAAGGCTCCCTCTCTCATGCTACTTCGGAGAACCTATTGCATTGCCTCCAAGGAATTGATCTCTATGATATGTTTCTAGAAAGCCCCTTCAACTCCTAAATCAAACAATGGAGGGACGGAGGGCGGGAGAAAGCTTTGAGAGGAGATATGGGGTGAGAAGAGAAAGTACCTGAGGGTGTTGTTTAACCAGAAACCAGATTTCCTGCATTCGGCATTTCTAAATTGCTTAGACGTCAGTTGCCTAAGGTGCTTGGTACAGGAGTGAGTGTTCGGCTTGGAGGTTGCCCGTGTGTGCAGAGACGTGACAGCAGATGTATACTGGTGAGGCCCTGGCGGAAGAGGGTGGCTGGAAGGGAGAAGTGATGGGCGGGCAGGGGGCTCTGAAGGGCAGAAAGGATGGATTCTGGGAAGCCTGGGGCTCCTCTGCTCTGGCCGAGGCCCAGTCCTAGCACAAGGCTGGGGTCCTACGCCCTCTCCCTAATGACTCCTGCTGGGATGACTGCCTCTTCTGAACGCCCATTGCAGTGGACGTGTTTGTCAGCTGGCAGTCTGTAACGACTCGAGGCACACCAGGCCAGATTGCCCTAGAGAGCTGAAACCTGCGAGTTGGGGTTTGATTCTGTTTCTTGCTCCCAGAAGCAAATGACTTTTCATTTCTGGACCTCTCCCCATGGCATGTTTTGACCCTGGAGCCACACAGGCTTCAAGAAGCCAGGTTTGCTGCCTGCCAACGGAGACTCGGCAGTGCTGATTTTACACATTCCTGTTCCAGTCTTCACGAGGATTTTGTTTTAGTTATAAAATTGCAACAGCAGGGCCATAAACTCACCGATCATGTGACTGGGGGCGCGTGCTGTAATTTTCTAAGGGTCTCTCCATAGAACTAAGTCCCCAGCTTTTCATTTACCACGTGCTTGGCCAACGACTCCACAAGTATTAACTGAGCACTGACTGCATGCAAAGCCCCGTGCTAATCCTGCAGAAGGTGTGCAAGTGGTCAGAGCCTGCTCTCAGGATGTAAGGCTGCATGGGGGTGAGGACGTACTGAGGGGTCGATGCCATCAAACCAGGTGCGCTCATGAATGGCTCACTGGCACCCTCTCGCCTGTCTTCCACCCTGTTGCCCTCTGTGTTCCAACTATCAACACCTCACAGCTCCTAGCAGGTGACGTCCTCTCTCCGGTCATTTATCATTCATATCTGCTGTTTCTTTGGCTTAAAACACCTGTCTTCCCGTAAGTGCCACCTTTCTCAGGAAGTCTTCCCTGACTAGTGCCAACTGCCTCTCCCCCACCGAGTGCTCCTGGACACCCATGTGCTTCCCAGGCAGGTCACAGTATCCATCATACTCCATTGCTCCTTGTTTCATTGTCTATAACTCTTGCAAGCTCTGTGAGGGCAGGGCCGGTGGCTCTCTCATTCATCACTGTACCCTCCGTGCTCAGCACAGTGCCTGAATCCCATAGAAAAAGCCCAATAAGGATGTGTTCAAGGAGGGAAGAAATGTCTTCCCTGCCAAGGTAGATGGAAAGAAGCTCTTAGCAGCCCTCTTCATGGCCTGTCCTACTTTCGAGGAACCCTCCATATTTATCTTACCCTCTTTGATTGCAGGATGGTGACAACATACTCTCCCTTTACACCCCATGGCTTTGAGAGTCCCACACAAGTCTCCCTTAAGCCTGACTGGGTCAAGGCTGTGGGGATCTCACACCCCAGCCACTGGCTCAAATACCTATTGGCCAACCTTCTATGAAAGTTTTCACAGAGCTATCCATGAATCTTTAGATCTATGGTCAAGGCCTGCTGAGTATGCGGACTCCACTCGGCCTCTCTCTGCCCAAAATACAGCCAAACCTCTGGCCATTGCTCAGACAGAGTCAGGTGTGCAACTCTTATCTCCTTTCTCCTAGTAGGTGAGAATTCCCATTTGATTGGCAGGAAATAGTGACTACAACCCAGCAGATACTGGCTCTGGTTGTTTCTCATTTTCCTGCCATAGTTACTGGGGGATATTTCAGCTACTTTGGAATTTATATTCACACACATACATACATATACACTTATGAGTGTTCCTTATGGTACTGATCACAAAGGTCCATGCAACAGGGTCATGTGACACTGGAGTAGGGATTGGGGTCCTTGGGGTCAGAGCTAGGAGCAAGGATAGCTGGGAGCCAAAGACTTGAGCCATGCTGGAAACACAAATAACCCTCACTCGGAAGGCCAGAGCTAGGGCTGAGGTCAGGATCACAGATCCAGGAGTGGGAGCCAGGGGGCAATGGGATCAGGGTGAAAGCAGGTTGGGAATGAGGCAGTGGCCCTGGGTAGCTGCCTGGAACACTGGATCAGGGTTGGGGAGCCAGTGGGGGTGCAGCTGAAGGGTGGACCAAGCAGGTTTCAATGGCTATGGGCTAAGTCGATGCCCTCAATAAGCTGAAAACATCACAGGTATAAGAGGAATTATGGGCACAACTAGTTATCATATGAGAGGGGTCAGGGCAGTGCCACCTCAGTTTGCGGATGGGGGATTCCAGATGGTGAAAGCGTTTTAGAGGAGGCTTAGTGGTGGAGGCTGGATAAAGTGTATCTGGGGAAGGGAGGAGGGGGAGGCATTTAGTAGAGCTAAGCCATGAACACAAGTGCTCCAGGTGGCTGGAGATTGATCTGGGAGGAGCCTAAGGCTTGCTAAACCTGCTATATGCCAGGTCCTGAGCTAGAATTCACTTCCATTAATAGTTAAGGTTTTTATTAAAACTGATTTGCTTATAGTACTTCTTAGAACTCTCAACAGTGAGCAATGAATAATTAACCCTATTTTAGAGATGAAGAAACTGAGGCTCAGAAAGATGAAGGAAATCCACCCAAAGTCTGTAAAGTTACAGTTAAAAGAAGAAACTTGAGGTAGGCCTTCAGGAGGAAGACTTGAGAGTCCAGGTGAAGAGTTGGTATTCACCTCAGAGGCTTTTGATTATTTGGTTTGTTTTTAGGGCATCGGCAATTCCATATGATGGTCTAAGACATTTCAGAGCCTAGGGCTGGCGCTGACCCTGTGCCCAGCCCTTGTATGTGAAGTGCTAGTGTGGGGTGATTCTCTCCCACTTCAGCAGTAAAAAGGGTAGGAGTCTTAAAAGAGCAGAGAGCAAAGACACCAACTGCTTGATTTTTGAGGCTCAAGGACTCCATGCAGGTATGAGACAGGAAAGATGAAAAGAAGATATGATATGAGATAGGTCAAATCTTTTTAGCATTCTGCCACCCCCCCACCCCCCACCACCAGAAGAGGAAGAGGGTTTGGATGGTGAGATGCCCCTCCGGGGCTTTACAGATCCTGGGCCCAGGCCTCTCTAGGGTCTTGGCTAGGGGACAAGACAGAGTATTCCTATCAGCATGGGCACGGGAAGCACCTGTGCCTCACTCCTCTGGGAGGCCCAGGGAGATGGGGAGCCTCAGGGAGTCCCCTCAGCCACCATGCTGTGCTACAGAGCTACAGAGTAGACGTGGCAGTGTGGCCTGTCCAGGCAGAGAACACCTGGCCCTGACCCACCCCTCTTCCCATCCCTCCCAGGTTTCCCATGACCTTTGGGGGAGTGGAAATGAGCCTAGAGAGGGTGACCACAGGAAGCTGCAGGCCTGCAAAGTGGCCTTGGGCAGGAACGAGGGTGTGGCACAGAGAGGATGGGGCAGCCTGGAGCCTCGGGCTGGGGTGTGTGAGGACCAGACCGGGACGCCTGACATCTCAAAGGAGGACTCAGGGCAGATTGAGCAGAGGTGTGGCCTCCGCACAGATGCAGTGGCTCTGGCATTGGCATCGCCTCCAGGGACAGAATGAGAATGAAAATCCTGAATTGAACGGAGCCGAGTCCTGGAAGGACAGAAAATGACCCAAGTGACTGATTTCCCTGGAAGTCACAACACTCGTTGTTTTTTTGTTTTTGTTTTTGTTTGTTTGTGTGTTTTTGCATCAGCCAAAATGGGGGTTTCAGATAGGAAATAAATCCAATTACAGAAAAATGAAGAAAATGACACTGTCCACACCAGCCATCCGACTGGGAATGAAACGCCCTGCGTGTACTTCCGGCCTGCTCTGCCCCCTTTCCCAGCCTGCACCCCATCCCACCCGCTTCAGCTCGCTGAACTGTTCACAGGAGAACTGGGGGCCTTGTAAGAAAACCAGAAATTTGTAGCTGAAAAGTAGCTGGAAGAGACCACAGACCCTGTTTTGTCCAATGACTTCAGGCACCAGTGGGAAAGGACATGACTTGCACAAGGTCCCAATGCAGTCGAGTGACCGAGCTGAGAAAACCTGCTTCTCAAGCTTTCCCCAGCAGCCTTTTCCAAAGCCGCTCTCGTCCCTCCCGGTCACCCAGGGGACACACCACTCCGTGGTCCCTCCTCACCAAGCCTCGGCCTGCGCCCCGGTCACAGCTCAGCGGCAGCCCTCTCCGGGCTCAGGCGCGAGCCACCCAGTCTCCTTGGCTGGCTTGGTGATCTGGAGCAGATGGCTCCAAGGACAGGGGTGGGGGCGGAATTGACAGATGGGGGGACTGCCCAGCATGCGGACTTAGGGGTGACCCTCCCACACACTGACCTCTTGGCCCCAGAACAAAGCACTTCTCCAACACACCATGAATCATGGCTTGTGGAGGACACATGACACATGCCAGAGATTCTTTCCAAGCCACGCTCGCTTTGGAGCCGTGGCAGCAACTCTCTGCCTGTGGGGGCCTGCGAGCTCCCTGCCCCTCGCCCCCCAGGCTACAGCAACAGGAAGTCTTAGATCTCACTGCATTGGGAGCACTGGCTGCCAAGAGACCACCCTGAACACTGGGGACTTGGGGGACGTGGCCCTTGTGCCTCTCTGCCCTGAGGGTCGGCTCTAAGTCGATGCCAACCTCACGAAGAGGGAAAGCTCCAGTGTCGAGTTTGCTCAGCGGGCCCTGGGCTAGGAGCTTTTGCTCCCTGCTCTCGTTTAATCCTCATAGTCCGGGAGACAGGTGCTATTATCTCCTTTTTAGAGACGAGGAAAATGAAGTTCAGGAAGGTTAAGTGACTTGGCCAAGGTTACACAGTTTTTAAGGAAAGAATCTGGGATTAAAAGCCAGGTGTGTCTCACTCATTGGACATGGTGGCCTTTTGAGATATCTCCTTGTGTGTCTCCAGCTGCAAGGTGGCCTTGGCCACGCTGCAGAGCCTCCCTGAGCCTCTCCCCCAGGAGTCTCTTTCCTAGGAGTTTGTCCCACGAGAATCTGGGGTGTAGACAGGGGGATTGTGAATAGCCTCGCCTTGCAGATTAAGGACTGGGTGTCAGAACACTCAGGCACTTGGCTTTACCTCTCACTGGCCACTCCCAAGGAGGCTGCTTCTGGGCAGTGATTGGAGCTGATTCTCAGGAGTCCCTTCGAGACGTTTTAAGTCAGAAATACAGCAGCTTTCCATCAGGACCAACGCACAGTGAAGGCTGGCCCCCTACGAGCGGAGCTTAATGTAATCACACAAACCTACAACAAAGTCCGTGTCACATGGGATTGAGTGACAAGCATGACCATTATCGAGCTGCATGGAAATTAGACCTCAATGTTGAACAGCTCCTGAAGTGAATGTACTGTTCTTTTAAACACCTCAGTCCCATTTTCGCTGTTTCTATTCTCTTGGTCGGCTGTTCGTTATAATCTGGTTTCAGGGTTGGAAGTTCCCCTTGGGGACATGGAGGGTTTGAGCCTCACTCTTCTCCCACTCCTCGCACCTATGTGCGCACCGATCCCCACGGCTGAAAAGGCAGAGACCCCTCCCATGGTCCAGGGACGAGGTTCTTGACTATTCCATGTCTTCTGCACCCACACCCTCCCCACCCCAATACACACACACACACACACACACACACACACACACACACACACCTGCATGTGTGCCAAGCACACGTTTTGACATGGGAGAAATCCTTGAAATGTGCCTATTCTCCACACCCCAAGCTTTGGGTGCTCGTGGGCCCCCGGTGCTGGAATGTGGGCCCCGAGGCTGTGCAAGGACTGTCCATAGGGCCACAGGTTAAAATGGGCCCCTGGAACCTCCCTGCAGATCCTCAGCTGTGTCTCCTCCTGTTCCCTGAAGGGCAAAGGTGTCCTGCAGTGACTAAGTGGGGCCAGACCTGGCTCATTGGTGGCCTGACTCGGAGCAGTGTGGGGTCCCCCTGCTACATCCTGTTGTGAAGGCTGCTGTTCCCTGTGGCTGAGGCCCTGCTCTCGTCCCCAGGCAGGCAGAGGAAGTGAGGCAAAGGAAGCAGCTCTGGCCCCTGGCCTCCTTCCTGCGTGACGACCTTTCTGGGCCCCTGTCATCTCCCCAGGAGCAGCTTGCCGTGGAGGAGCCCTCCTGGCCAAGGCCAGGGAGCAAAGCAAAGGTAATTTTGGCATGTGCTAAGAATAGGCCCTGGGGTTATTTTAGAGCTGTTTTGCTTGAATTGGAGGAGGAATTTCTGCACAAACTTCCTGTCAGTCCCATGAGACTTCCTCCTCCATGCTAACTCTCCAGTCGGGACATTTGGAGGCTTGTGACCTGACCTACAGTCATTTTACTTTTTGGCTCTGTACACACAGAACTAAGAAGTATTACTTTCCTTTAGTAGGTATGATGCACTCTATTTTCTTTTCCTATTTCACTTTTTAAAACTCCTGCTTATGACTCACTAATAAAATTAATGACCCATTAGTGAGTAGCACCCACAGTTTGCAAACAATCCATTCTTCCTTTTTTCTTTCTTGTCTCCGATGCTATCACTAATTAGGCAAGTCACCAAACTTCACAGAGTCTTTTTTTTATCCATAGAAAGAGAATTAGTTAATAATCGCCTTGATTCTGTGAAGTTGTATGGTTTTGTCATATTCTTCCTTTGAAAAGAATCAGCTGTGGCATTTCCCAGGCAAGCCCAATTTGGGACTCAAAGTGTCAAGTTCAAAACAGAAGGAGGCTGGTGTCTTCCCTCCACTGGTCTAGCTATGGTCTGTGGCAGAGAGCAGAGCTTTGGAGGTGGGCGGACCAAACCCCAGCTCCCAACAGGTTAGCAGTGTGGCTTCCTTAACTTGCATGCCTTAGTTTCCCCATCTAGAGATGAGGATGACACTTCTCATAGGGTTGTCGTGGGGATTAAATACGACAATGGCAGTACAATCCTAACCACTCCTCTCCTGCCCCTTTTCTCCCTGCCCCTCCTTTCCCCTCCTCTCTCCTTCCCTTCGCTCTCAGATTTACTACATTTCTTTGTGCAGGAACTTTATAAACATCACTTCCCTCATTCTAGAGCCTCCAGGGGCTACGTGCTGGGCTGTTCAGGGATACGCAAAAAACATCAGCGATGGCAAGAAAACAACGTAAAAAAAGCTCAAAAACGTTAGTTATGGAACTATAAATGTTAAGTTTGAATCACCGTCAATGGAGACACTGCAGAATCAGACCCCATTAGTGAATGATGATGGGTGAGGTCGTGGCCGTGAGCCCTTCCCCCAAACTGATCTTCTACCAGGCCTTATGCAGTTTCAGAATAATCCATTTGCGAGGTTTCTAGAACTTCCCCAAACACATAAATACATCCGTAGCCAGACTGGTCAGTTTAGTGATTGACTGAGTACAAGTAAGTGTGTTGTTTTTAATCGTGACTCTTTTCAAGTAGTTTTTTTGTTTACTGTTTAAATATTTGATCATTATCAATATTTAACTATTTACGAATAGTGTAAAACTAAATCTGTGGTTTGTACTTTTAGTATAGCAATTTTTCTTTCTGATTTATTACCTCATTTCCACTATTTTACCTTAAGATAGGCACCGAACAAAAATGTCAGTATTTAAAAAGAGCTCTTTCAAGAACAAGGGGTACAGTTTATAGAAATGGATATAAAAGGGGTACACATGCAGAAGAAGTTGGGAACCACTGCTAGTTTTGTGGTTTGTACAGCACTTTCACCTACAAGAGCTTTGGTCCTCACAAGAACCCTGGGGTTTGGTAGGGTAGGTATGGTGCCCATTTGGAAAATTAGAAAAAGGAGACTGAAGTGACTTGCTCAAGGTCATCCAGCTATTAGAGGCCATAGGCTCAGGGCTCCTTGTGGCAGAGCCAGTGGTTTTCCTACAACCTGTTAATTTAATACAGCCTTGAGGCGAGCCCTGGACCTAGGACGAGGCTAATGGTGGGCTAGACAAGTAACCAGGTATGATCATAGGCAATGTGACCTCACACACAGGTGTTAATTACTTTTGTGGACAGTTACGAAAAATTGTTTACAATAGGCATAAAAAGTTTTTACTTGTTCTGACCTTTGCTATAATATCCAATCATTGCATTTGTTCATTTACTTATTTTTGTCTATTTTCCTTAAGAAAATATTCTCTTTATTTGGGCAAGGACTCATGCTTCACTTACTCATCATGGTATCCCCAACACCTAGCATGGCAGCTGGCAAAATAAACATTGGTTGTCTGAAAAACGCTTGTTGAATAAATGACTAAACATGCCACCGGTGGAGAGAGTGGGCTGGGAGCACCTATCATTATTTATGAGGAGTGTTGACCTGGATTATACTAACGCTATGACTTACACACACAAAATGAACAGGGAAATTGGGGTAATTACATGGATAATTCAAGCAGAATGAGCCACCCACTCCAACCTGACTTATCTGGTTATTTTAGGGGGAAGCAGTTTAAAACCAGAAGAACTGAAGTAATTGCCTAATATCTCCATTTCACTCGATTCTTACCGTTCTAGTTACAGACAGATGTGCAAATACTTCCCCATTAAGAATGTTGCCCTATAGCAAACACACAGCACACGGCATGTGCTCACACACACGCACGCGCGCGCACACACACACACACACGTGCACACACACACACGTGCACGCACACACACACACACATGCATGTATACACACATGTGCACGCTCACACACACACACACACACACACACGAGTGTGAAAGAGGACAGGAGTTTGAAGAATGACAGGAAAAGGCACCCAGAAGGCCCACTTTCTGCCAGGAGCAACCTTCCGTGTCCGGCCTACTGCAGCATTCAGTTTCCCCGTCCTGAGTGTGCACCGCCTGAGCCAATGTAAGCACTTCTTGACCTTGACAAATTGGACCAACTCCCAGCTGGACCCCCGTGGACAGAAAGGACTGGCCTAACAGACAGTTCTGGAGGAGATACATTCTTCAATTGAGGACTTAAAAAAAGAACAGAAAAAAAATTAAGCCCAAGCCAAGAAGTTTGGCTTTGTCATGTCAATAGCAATTAGAGATGTTATTTGGCTGGAGCTGGAAGTTCTACACACAAAAAAACAACTGGCCCTCTCTTCTCTCCCTTCCCTCCCTTCCTGCTTCCTGTTGGTCCCCAGCTCTATCCTCAGCTCGCCACTGAAGATTCATCCCCTGGCATAGTCTAAAGGCACCTGCTGTTGGGAAAATCATGTGTACATTTGATGCCAAGCTAGCCCATTGCCTGGTTTCGCACTCTGTGCTGCTTGCTTCTGAGGAACTGGGATATCTCAGTAATCCACCAGTCTCCACAGAAGAACAGCTTCTTGGCATTTTGGGGAAGAGGAAATGGAGGCCTAAGGAAGGAGGGAGAAGAAACAGGAGGAGACACAGTATTTCTGCCCAACCGGGTGCTAAGTAGGCCCTGGTTGAGTTGCTCTACATGAGAGTGAATGTAAAGTTCAGACAACCCTGTGAGACAGGTATTGTGCATAGGAATATGCCCATTTTACAGATGAGAAAATTGAATCTCAGAGGGGTTAAATGATTTACCTAGGGTCACATGTTTAGTACATGGTCAGATCTTCTGGGTTCCAAAATACATGTCCCTGTCAACCGCGTACAGGGCAGTGATTGGCCCTGAGCCATAGAGACATTGGAGTTGTCTGCCCAAAGGCACCCGGCCCTCATTTGTTCTCATTGCCGACTCTCTGCTGACATTCCCCCAGCCTCTGTCAATATTCTAACCAACTCTCAGGGCTAGTTCGTGTCTTTCCTTTATTCATGAAGTTTTTCTTGATTTCCCAAGCCAGAATTAATCACTTCCTTCCGTGTCCATACAGCAGGGCTGTAAATGAACAGCTGTGTTCAAGCATCTGTCCCGGTCTGACCTGCGGTACGATTGCTGGGCGTGACTCTTCAGGCGGGGACGTTCTGATCCAGTCTGGTATCAGCTTGAGGAGGCACTGGGTGCAGACAAGTGTGGGGGGCACAGGGCAAAGGAGGTCTTCTCCACCCCAAGGCTTCAGAGGAGACTCAAACCCAGAGGCTATCCCTCCAGCCTTCCCTTGGCCTTCGCTGCACTGGGGCCTACGCACATCCTGCTCAGAGGCCAGGACGGGAAATCGGCAGTGCAGGAAACATTGGGGGTTATAGCTCTGAGTTCCCCCAAAGCTGGGCGTAGGTCTGCTTCAGAAATGTGTTAGGTGAATGGATGAGTCACTTCATGATTCAATGTTGCTACCTCGGGAGCCACACTGCTTGATCCTACGTCAGGAGAGCCGTGGAAAATGACTGTAAATGTCACCCCCAAGTCCCTCTGGTTTTACCCCAAGCATGAAGGTGTGTCCCAAGCACTGGCTGGTCTGCTAGGCCCTTCCTGGGCTAAATCTTTTGTGGGGTGTATCTGGGGGTGTGGTAAAGCCAAGGCCTACACCCCCACCTCCTGGTTGGTCTCTGGGGGTCTCCCACCTTCCTCTTCTTTCTTACATTCTCCTTGGCCCAACGATCCACCTCGCCACTGTGACATGCACTGAGACAGAACTGGAGTGCGGCCCCGGGTCTTGGTCCTTCTGTCACCTGGGGAAGGCCTAATAGCAGCAGCACAGGTGTGCCCAAGCCTGGAGCTCAGTCCATGGTTTTCCACAAAGGCCATTTATACTGACTTGAACCCAAGGAACAGAATGGGTGTGTCAGTGTGAGTAATTGTGCGTCGTGTGAGTGTGCATGTGTACACGTGTGCATGTGTAGGGTGGCTTCTCAGGGTAACTAGAGTCACCAAATTGTACTTGGACAGAGCTTGAACTTCAGCCCATCTAATCCCTTCTTTTCATAAATAGGGAGACAGTTTGTTTTAGTTAATAGCAGTCTTTACCTGGTATGTGAGACATTAAAAATACGTAGACAGACCTGATGGCCACCTAATGGGGTGGAGGAGTCCCTGCTCATCCTGGCCTCCTCTCCTTCAGCCTCCCACCTCGTTCTAGATGCCTTCCTCTCCTCACATGGGGGCTTCCCTCTTTTCCTCAAAGACTTTATTAGAAACAAAACCAACAGAAGACATCACTGAGGATGCAAACATCCTTTTTATGATCTGGGGTCCCCACCTGTTCTCTGCTCCTGACAGCACGTGGTCCAACCTATCCCAGCAGACTCCCTCTCTATGACACCCCTTTGTACCTTTGTCCCTTTTTTCGTGTAGTCTTGCAACAGCCTTGTGAGGATGGTCTTATTATCCCCACTTTACAAGTGAGGAGACTGAGGCTCAGAGAAGCCAAGTGGGAGTTGCCCACAGTATTCAGCCCATGCCCAGGAGGAATGGGGTTCGAATCTCAGCTCTCCAGACCTCCAAGTGTGTGCTCTGAACCAGCAGGTTGGAGGCAACTCCAAGGAGAATACACAGTGTCCTGTGACTCTCCAGGTCCCCTGGGCCACCGAGCTGCCAGGGAGGAAGACCACAGCTGCTTCTCTCCCTCCGCCTTCTCTCCACACTCCAGAAACACTCAGCCTGAGCTGATAACTGTGGCAGGTGTCTGTGCAATGGCTCTGACACCCCAGGAGCCCCCAGCGGGGCCTGGCTGAGAGCCCCACCTCTGGAAGGGCTCCTGCTGCACCAGGACCCACAGCTCCTGCACAGTGAGCTGCCCCCGAGCCCCGACTCCCAGCTGTCAGCGCCGGCGAGCCTCACTCAGGAGCTAAGCCCTGGCACTTCCTAGGCCTGCAAGAGGCCAGATCCCCTTCCAGAGAAGCGCTTGTCTGTCTCCGAGCCCAGGGCCTTGTCCCCTGTCCAGCGCCTTCATAGTTCAGATTCCTGTAACTGTGAAGGGCTTGGCACCCTCACCATGAGTCCTTCCAGCCGTTCCACAAGAAGGCTGGTGCCTTCTCCCTGAAAGACCAGGCCCTCGAGTCCTTTCAGCCATGACAGGATTAAGAGACCCCTTAGCCCCCAATGCTGGTGGCCTCTGATCCAACCGACACTCCAGCTATCCCCTGTGATGGAGGAGTTTGCTTCCCATCCCAGCCAAAGGCCTGGGGTGATGTCAAGTGCTGGGGACAAGGGTCTGAAAGTGGATAGGACGAGAACAAAGGAATGTTGGCAGCCAGTGCAGCAGGAGCTGGGGGTCCCACCCTTATGGGAGCCACACCTTACATGAGGTTACTCTATAAAATCAGCACACAAGGAAAGGGCACGCCCGGTCAAAATCAGGTACCAAGGTACCAAGTTGGACACCGACAAACTCCCTGTCTCCCTGTCATTGAGTTCTACCAGCTAGTGCTCCTGGCAGCGTGGGGAAAGATGCTGTGACTTTGAGTGACCGTGCAAGAAGGGAGTGCCTTACATTTAGGGACCATGTTGCATGAAAAATGTGTGTCCTTCAAGCACTAGACTCAGGCTCAGGCAGACCCCCGTCTGCCGGCACCCGTGTGTCCACCAAGCGGCTGGCAGGCCCAGCGCTCCCACCACTGCCCCAAAGTTAACACGATGTGACTCCACAGGGGTCCACTAAGCATCTCCATGCCTGGGTGTGCCGGGCAGGGAAAAGCAGCAAGGTAGGGGTGAACGCCACCCAGAAGCTGGGAGGCCGCCCCAGTGGCTCGGACCCTACGCAGCCAGGCCACCTTTGCTCTGCTCTTCAGAAAGCCTCTCATCGTGAAGTGCTCCCCGCTGCGTTCTCTTCACCACATTACACCCCGGCACAGCCAGACTTGGGGCCGCTTTCTGGTGTGAAACAATGAGGTTTCTTTAGCACAGTCAGGTTTCTAGAGCCTCTTCTCTCTACCAGCTCCTGCACCAAGAGCTACCATCTGTTCAGGGAGTAAATAATCCTGCAAACTGCAGGCAGATGGCTTCTTGCTAGTAAGGAATGAGGGGTGAAAAGTGTGAGTCTCTGATGTGACTGTGGCTGACAGCACCGGGGCGTGTGGTGGGGAGGAAGGCAGGGGGTGCGTTTGATGGCAAAGCCACAATGGGGACAGAAGAGCCAGTTAGGCTCTCCCAGTTGGGAGACTGAAAGGTAACCCCAGGACAAGGAAGTTGTCTTTTTAAAACAACTAAGGTAAGAGAGAGGACATCGACTTGTGCCCAGGCTGCAGTAATTGGAAGATCTCTCTCCAAACGACCGGTTCCCCCGGAAGTCCATTTGGAAGCATGGGTAACTGCTGTTCTACAAATATTTACACTAGCATTTTAAAATTTATTATTTTTTTATGACAAAAGCCATAGAATGGTTGTTATGAAGAAGACTAAATATCAAAGAAACAGATGACTAAGAAAGTAAAAGTCCCCCCTAATTTCACGTGCTGGAAATAAACTCCGTTAACAGTTTAGGATATTTATACTAGGGTTTGAATCAATCGTTTATTTATATAGCAAAAGCGTGTGCAGTAGGGGAAGCACGTGCCTTATCTTACCTTTCAGCTGTCCCTGTGTGGAGGGTACCTGGCCAGGGCTCCCTAAGACAAAGCACCACTGTCTACCTGGTAGCACTACGTGTGTTTCCCAGGTGGATGGAACTGCCCAGCTCCGGGCTGTCTTTCTAGTCAGCACCAGCAAGCTCACCCCTGAGCCCTCCTTTCCCACTTGCTCCCCCAGTCACCTCTCACAGGTCATTGCTATGGCATCCGGGTCCTTTCCCAGGACTCCTCTGGGTGGGCAACATCCCCAGGGCACCCCAACTCCTGCCTTGTCCCCAAGGCTCAAGGATGATCAGATTTTCAATGCCACCCTTGCCCACAATCTCCTCTGTCCATCATTATGTAGTAGAACGTGGGCTGAATTTGGGTTGGGGGGTGAAGTCTTATGCCACTGAAAGAGTTTAAAGACATTCAGGGGTGTCCAACCTTTTGGCTTCCCTGGGCCACATTGGAAGAATTGTCTTGGGCCACACATACGATACACTAACACTAATGATAGCTGATGAGCTAAAAAAAAAAAAAAAGGTCCCTGTATAAATTTCATAACACTTTAAGAAAGTTTACGAATGTGTTTTGGGCCACACTCAAAGCTGTCCTGGGCCACATGTGGCCTGTGGGGTACAGGTTGGACAAACTTAAGTCTTTCATCATGAGGTTAAATGACTCACTGAAAGCTACACAGTCAGTCAGTGGGAGAGGTGGTCCTGAAAGCCCGTCCTGGCTGATGGAGAATTAGAAGACCTTGGCTGGGGGTCCTACCTGGTGCCATGGTTTGCACACCCTGGGGAAGCTGCCTCACCTCCCTGGGCTGGATGTTCCCATCTATAAAGCGAGGGGGTTGGTTTTTAACTTTGACTGGGCATTGAAATCACTGATGCCTGGGCTCCACCTAGGTCAGACTGTGGTCTGAGGGTCTCGCCTTCTAGGGTTCTGCTGTGGGGCTGTCCCACCTGAATGTGAAAGTAGGAAGGTTGCTAACCCCCACTTCATTTCCTCTCCCGATGTCTGCTTCCTCAGACTACAAATTCTCCTGCCTATGAGGGCGTTAGAGTACAAAACCCCTGGGTTCACGCCTCAGTTCTTTCACTTGGTGGCCTTGGGCACACTACTTAACCTGTCCGTGACTCCATATCCTAACCCATAAATGAGGAGAAAAATGGTGCTTGCCTCACAGGACTGTTGGAACAATGAGGTTCAATTGCCTGTGCAAAGCACCCAGGAGGGCATGTTCTGTCTCCTTTCCTGTTTCCTCCAAAGAAGCTCCCTCCAGCGACTGTGGCTCATTGACTTCTGTTCACTCTGTAACTACAAGGTCTGGGTTCAAGGATCACACTGAAGAGTCTTGGATGGATGTCCCAATAAAGTGAAATCAGGAGAAAGTCTAGGGACAAGACAGGCAGATGCACCCAGAGGAGAGGAAACTTTTTGTTTCTTTTTTTTTTTTTTTTTTTTTTTGCTGATTGGGGGTTGCCTCAATGACCTTACTGGTTCTCACTGGTCCCCTCCTTGAGATGCCCAGATGCAAGATGTGCTTTGCAACAAGGAAATGGCCTTGCCCTACCCTACTGCCAACCTCTGGCAGAAGCTGGAAGAGTTGCCTCTTTGAGATCCAGAGAAGGCCCTTCACATCTGAGAATCTCAGCCAGGCGGTAGGCCCCTCCTCAATCCCTGTCCCCTTCTGAAGTCCAGAAAAGCTCTTGGACCCCACCCCCATCCTCACTGCCCTTTACATCGCCCAAGCATTGGGTCGTGACTCACTGTTTTGGGGGATCTTCTGGGTGAGCTCTGCAGGGCTCAGCCAAGCTCCTTCTTCTGTACGTGGCCTTCACACCCTCTTCGTTTCCGCCCCTGGTCGCTGGACCTGGTGTGGCTTCCAGCCTGGAGGGACCTCCGCCTCCAGGGAGGGAGGACGCCCAGCCCTGGAAGCAGACACCCCTGCAGGCCCTCCTTTGCTTGGCCACTTAGCTCTGTGATCTTGGGCCTCTCCAGCGGAGCTGTTAACCTGTTTGACTCCCAGTTCCTCCAGCAGGGCTCGCTCACCGGGCATGGTTACCTCCTCATAACCGGAAAAAGAGCTGAGGAGGCTGTGGGTCAGGATCACAGTTACATTGCTGGGCCTCCCAGCCCTGTGCCCTGGGAAGAACTCGTATACAAAGTCTGCAAGCCTGACCCGCGGTCTGCACAGCCACCAGCAGACTGCCACGGTGGACAAAACGACACCTTCTGTTGACTTCACTTACACAACTGGGCTTTAAGGCAGGTGGTCTCATCAGTCATTCCCCAAAGCTAATTATTTGGTGCACTAGTTTTGCAAGCTGCTCCTAGAAAATGTCTCTAAGGTCAGGTAAGTTTGAGGAATACTATAAACTCTACCCCAATTAGCACGTCGTAATGTATACATCAGCCTGTTAAAGGCACTAAGAGATCCAGTAACAAAGAAGCCAGTTTGGCTTTACTTAACTCACTTTTTCCTAAACTCATTTGACCATGGAATTTTTTTTAATTTTTATGAACATCCTGGCACACTGGTGATTGGAGAAAAACACACAAGTGATGGTATAATCCAGAGCTGGGCTTCTTAAACTTGAAGGTGAATACAAAACATCTAGGGCTCTTGTTAAAATGCAGGTTCTATTTCAGCAGGTCTGGGCTGGGCCTGAGACTCTGCATGTATCATAACAAGCTCCCAGGTGCTGCCCACACCACTGGTCCAATGACTGCACGTTGAGTCCAGAGGGCTGATTCCTAAGGCTTTTTTCAGCTTTCATAGTGGAAGCTGGGTAGAAATGGTGACTTGGGGGCTCTGTAGTTATAGAGACCTGGGTTAGGGTCCTGGCCCTGCCACTTAGCAGTGTGACCTTGGACAAGTCTCTTTACCTCCTTGAGCCTTAGTTTTCTCATCTGTAAAGTTTAGATCTTAATAGCAACTTCTCCCTAGGATTGTTTGAGGATTTAATAAGACCATGCACAGAAAACGTGTAGTGATCAACCTAGCCCACGACAGAAGCAAAATATATACCAGTTGTCATTAATAATAAGGGTCTGTGGTTCTGGCCTGCTCTAGCCTGTAGGCTGGGACCATCTTTACATGCACAGATGACTGCTGCCCATAAACCTCTTTCCTTCCAGCACAATGACACTACTATCTGTGTTTATGGGACTTCACATGACCTCTCTTCTCTAGCACATTCTAGCAAACTCCCTTGCTTTCAGGGTATCAGAGAAACTGAGGGACTATATTCACCTCTCCTCAGGTGAATATAGACAAACCACGCTAGCCTGCTAGGAACAGCACAACCTGCTCCAGCAGAAGCCAGTGGTGATAAAAGCCCTTCCTGACTCTGGCCAAAGGGGTCCTCAGTGGCCAGTGAAGGCCCAGTGCTAGCATTATGCCATCACGTCATCCTGGGCATGGGCCCTGCTGACTACTGTAGGATTCGTGTGTCACATGCAGCCACTGTGAGTGCGTACCTCTCATGGTAGTCACCTTTGTTTTCCTCAATAACTGAATTGCATTAAAACTTTCATATAAATATAAATATGCTCATATAAATAAGGTAGAAGAAGTCCTTTGCGAGTCAGCAAGGCCTCGATTTGGCCTCTGTTGGGCCTCTATTAAATTCCCTGCTTGTATGGAGACAGAGGATTGGGACCACATCTTTCTGGCCCCGGTTTTACCTTGTCTTGGAAGCTAAGGAAGGAAGAGGGAGGAGGATCACCATTGTTATTGCTTACTTCTCCATGTCTGACCCCCGATAAACACCATCTCATTTAAGCCTCTCAGCTACACTGTATGACAGGCTCAGAGAAGCTAAGTAATTTGCCCAAAGGCACACAGCTTGTAAGTAGTGAGATTTAAGTTCAGGATGATATGACTTTATTTTCACTATAGGCTTTCTCTGTTCCCCATCTATATGGCAGAAGCTTGCAAGTTTTACCTGTCATTACAACACCTGTCTCCGATCAAGTGCTACATCAGGACCAAACAAATGTGAACATAGAGACATGTCACATTGTGCTGGCATGGTGCAAACTTCTGTTCTTACCACGTGGGGTGGGAGACGGGGCAGAGGAGAGAGGACTAGTGAATGCTGAGAGCAGGGTGCCGGGGCAGGTGCACTCTGTCCGTCTGCGGACTACCGCCTATGAGGGGCAGTAACTGGGAAAGGCAGATGAGAAGGAAAACTTCGCCTGGACCAGATCCAGATGCCATGCTGGCCACCTTCTGACCCTGGCACAGGTCAGAGAAGCCAGCTGACCTGCCTATAGCGCTCTTGGTTTTCTCTGGCCACCTCATCCCTGGAAAGTCCTAGGGTGGAAGGAAATCACGTCCTCGTTCCTTGCGTCTGGCCGAGACCTAAGTCATCCCTCCACCTGGTCACAGAGGCTGGTGGCGGCGAGGTGCGTCGGGCTGCCCACATACAGTCACACACATATGGGAGGGTCGGACCTGGATCCAGCCACATGTATTACGTGCTTTGTTTCTCTGTCCCTCACCTTTTCCAGTGAGGCGGGGATGGGGTGGGGTGGGATAGGACCCGTGGCACAGGCCTAGGTTGAGAAATCATTAAAACCAAGTTTTCTGGAATCTCTGTGGAGTTGTAGGGTAAAATGTAGTGAAGGGCAAGTTGTCGGTGAACCATTCCTTCAGACTTCTGGGAACTAACTTTGGAGAGCCTCTGAGCCCCATCACCAACACGTCATCCAGAAGCACAAACGCCATCCAAAGCTGACAGCTACCGACTTGACGAGTGTCCTCTACCCCGAGCAGATGTCAGCGCGCTTCATTAATAGCCCGGGATGCCCTGTCTGCTCCACACTCGGGGCGCTCAGCACCCTGTTCTCGGCTGCCACTGCAAGCTGATTTTTAATTATCTTGGGACTGTCACCTTTTGGAATGCTGGAGAGGGAATGCTCGCCCAGCTGGGCTGGGGCCAGGCCTGCGGGACAACATCCACCTCTGAGCCCGTTCTGTTTAGCTCTCGGCTGGAACACCAGGTCTCAGGGGGGAGAGCAGCGCTCCTGCAGACCAAAAAGGAGAGGCGCCCCGGGCCTCATCGGACCTCTGGGGCTGCAGGGCGGCCTGGTTCAAGTTTTAAACGTGGTTTCAGGGAGTGCCTTGTTGACAAGGCAACTGGGGGCTTATGATTATTTGTCCTGTAGTTGTGGCAGCTGGTGTTGTCCTGCCCTGCATCACACAGTGTTTTACATGCATCACCACCTCATTCAAGCCCGGAGCCTGTGGGAAGCAGGTACACTCACCCCCCACCCCATTTTACAGGTGAGAGACTGAGGCCCAGAGAGGTTAAGCCCATTTCCCCTGCCCGAGGGTGCAAGAGGCTCGTGCTGGGTTTCCAGCCCAGGCAGCCTGACTCTGGAGCCGCCCTTGAACTATGGCCTCTTCCCCCCTCCTCGGAAGCGCTGTACGTTCAGTTCTATGGCCCCGGGGACAGGTATCAGAAAAACATTCCAAGTTTTTGGTTTATGACTTTTACCCACTCCGTCCCAGCAACCTGCTTAGTAACAGAAGGGCTGTGCAGGGTCAAGGTGCCACGTCTCCTCACCGCTGAGGGCCGAGCGGACCAGGGCACAGACACGCGTCTGTTTGCGGGCCGGGACGGCCGAGCTCCTGGGCTGACAGGCTCTTGCCTGTTCCCCAGCCACTCCACTGGACGTTGGCTCGTTCAGGAGGGAGATGGCTCATTCTTCATTCAGAAGAGAAGAGTCTGGGGTGCTGCAAAGAGGGAAGGGAGGAGAAATAGGGCAGGACAGGAGCGGGGCACTCGGACCAGACTTCCCTGCCTGTGCCCGCCATCGTTTCCCCACTGTCTGCACCCCGGACGCCACCCCCCCCCTTCACCTCTGTAACCTTCCGCTCCAGCGTTTCGAAAGCCACAAAGCTAACAAGCCAAAATCCCAACATAGTATAGAGGATTGAATTGAGTCCCCCCAAAAGATATGTCCAAGTCCTAACTCCTGGTGCTTATATTTGGAAATATGTTCTTTGTGATTTAATTAAATTAAGAATTTCAAGGGTGGGCCGTAAATCCAACAGAGGAGGTGGGAGGTAGAAGAGGGTAAAGGGCTCAAATATACGTGATGGAAGGAGAGCACACAGTGCCAGAGACAGATGCTGTATTATTCAATGGTACACTCGAAGCCTATATAAATTTACTAACGACTGTCACCCCAATAAATCTAATAAATATTAAAGAAAAAAGAAAATAAAGGAGAGGAAGACTTGAGACAGAGACACACGGAGAGAAGAGCCATGAGAAGACAGAGAAGTGGGAGTCATATGGCACCCCAAGCCGGAGAATGCGGGGGCCGTCAGAAGCTGGGGGAGACAAGGGAGGATTCCCTTCTAGAGCTCGGAGGGCGCATGGCTCTGTGTGACACCTTGATTTTGGACTTCCGGCCTCTAGAACTATGAGATAATAAAGTTGTGTTGTTTTGAGCCAGGCCGTTTGTGGTCATGTGGTATGTCAGTCAGCCCTAGGACAATAACACACCAAGGCAAAGCTTCCTCTCGTCATCTAGGCCCCGGGGAAGGGTTAGCAGGGCAGTGCCTAGCCACCGTGACACACATGTGTCAGCGAGGGATTTGAGGCCGACCAAAGCACCAAGCTTTGCCCACCTGGGGGTGTTTACTTGTCTGGCTCCTGACCTTTGAGGACAGGCACTGTGGTTCATGGCCGGAAAGCAATGCTTGTGCCAGCCAGCCACCGTCAGAACTGGCCTAGCAAACAATGGCCCGTTTGGAAAGCAACCCCCTCTTCCACATTCCCTCGCCTCCCAAACCAAGCGCGGCCAGGACCCCGGCTGGATGGGAGAGGACCGGACGAAAGGACGGATGAATCGCTCCGTTTAGTACAGTGACAGAAATCTGTGAAGGGTTTTGGATGCTCAGAAAGAAAGAAGCGCGGGTGGGTCTTTCCTCTGGAGGGGAGACGAGGAGAGAGAAGAGATCGTTCTCGCTCCAAAGGGCAGCCGTGGGGCAGCCGTGGGGCAGCCGTGAGCACCCGAGTGGCTGGCTGATGAGAAGGTCCCTGAAGCAGGACTGGCAGAGGGAACTGTGCCGTGGTGGCTGCTGTTCATTTGAAGCTTCCCCTTCTCCTCCGCACTGCTGTCACTCCCTGCTTCTACCAAACAGTAGAAGTCAGTGACCCTAGTCTTGTTTTAGAGCTCCTTTGGGGACTGCAGGGAGAGGGATGTGCATGGGGCGAAGCCACAGGAAGAGCCAGTGGCAGCTACAGTGACAGACCTATGAGGGTGTTGACCAAGAATTCACTGGAAACAATAAATTTGATTGAGAGAAATGGAATGGCAAAACTCCCAGGAACTGGCCATGGAGGAGAAGGAAGGGTCTGAAATTCTAATGGCAAGCGGAATGGGGGAACTAGACAAGCCACCTGGGTGTTACAGGAGAATGTGGGCTCAGGGGCTGAGGGACTTGGGGACAGCGGGAGGTCACTCTTGGGGACCCATGCTTGACTCAGCTCCTCCTTTCCCATAGAGCTAGCATAATGTAGAGCATACACCAAATTCTCAATAAATCCCTAATAAATAAGTCACGTCTTTCAGGGTCCATCTGGAACCCCAAGGTTATGTAATACATATGGGAAGACCCCAGGCTACACACCAAAATCACACTACCCGTAGGGAACTTACAAGGGCTGTGGTCCCCCTCTTTGGTCCTTCCTGGCTCCCCGGGATTTCTTTGTGTCTTCCCTAGGCTCTCTTCTCAACAAATTCTCCTCAGTGACTGATCCCAACTTGTAAACTATTTTTCCCCAGATGATCATTCTTTATAATCTGTAATTCTTAGCAATGAAGGCTTTTCTCTCTCCTCTTCCTTTAAAGCAAATTCTATTCCTTTTCACATCCTGAACTTGAGATCTCCCCATCTCTCTCTCTAACGCTTTCTTCAGATATAATTTATGTATCATAAAATTCACCCTTTTAAAATGTACAGTTCAGTGGTTTTTAGACTCTTCAGAATTGTGCAACCATCATCACTAATTTCAAACATTTCCATCACCCCAAAAGAAAACCCTATACTTGTAGGGTATATGCAGTCCCTCCACGTTTCCCATCCCCCAAGCCCACAGACGTCACTAATCTGCTTTCTGTCCATTGGGATTGCTTATTCTGGACACTGGATATAAATGGAATCACCATATGTGGCCTTTTGAGTCTGGCTTCTTCCACTTAGCACAATATTTTCAAGGTCGATCCATCCAGTTGTAGCACCTTTTTTCCTAGTGAATAATATTCCATTGCATGGATATACCACTTTGGTTTACCCACTCATCAGTTATTTGCTGGACACTGGACTGTTCCCACTTTTTACTATTTGGAGTAATGATGCTGTGGACAGTCACAGGAAAGTGTTCGTGTGATCATGTTTCCACTTCTGCTGGGTAGATGCCTAGGGGTGGGATGGGTGGGGCACAAGGAACTTCATGTTTACCATTTTGAGAAACTGTCAAATTATGTTCCACAGAGGCCGCAGCATTTTATGTGCCCCCCGTGGCGTGTGACAGTTCCGATTTCCCCACAGCCTCGCCAACACTCCTTATTGCCTGTCTTTTCCATTTGAGCTCCCGATCGCACTTAAAATTTGCTTTTTTCTTTTTACTCTTTCCCTCTGGTCCTTTGAGGAAAGGACTGTCACACAAGCCAGTAGCTAAATTTTTTCCACCTGAAATAAACATCAACAAGTTGAAACCCTTCATTTACATCACAATGATTCCTGCTTGCCCCACGTGCTCCAACTCAGATCCTTCCGAAAGGCATGTCCCCCAACCCCGGTAGAAAACAAAAGAATACGGAAAATGCTTCTTTTCTTGATTCCTAGAGAAACTGCATGCAGGGAGATATGTGTTCCTTGTTCCTTTTATGAGCTTTAAGGACAATCATAGTTTACATAGCACCAACTAGCCCCGCAGGAGCTCAAGCAGGCATAGCCAGTATCTGTCAGCATTCTAGCAAAACATGTTGTGGTTCTGGCATTCAATTTGCCTTCTCACTTCTCACAGAGGCTCCAGGACTACTAGTATGAGTCTCTCCAGCTTCCAGATGAGGCTACTTGCCTAAGATCACCCAGCTAATAAACAGTGGAGCAGGACCTCCAACTCAGGGCAGGTGGACTCCCACCTCATGCCCAGGTTGTTCCCAGGATCTTTCCCCTTTTGTCACCAACTTTTTGCAAACTCGAAGGGGGCCCTCTTCCTACATCTCACATCCCTGCTAGTAAATCAAACACCTGTGGCCTCAGCCCTTCCTGCGCCTGACTTGGTCTTCCAGGGCCTGCCCAGGCTACATGAGGCTGGTTTGGCAAAAACTGGGCTCTGGATTTTGCTTTAGCTGTTTTCTTTCCCACTTCATTGTTTCCCTAGGATGTCTGCCTTCGCAAAATAGCACCAGGGCATTCCAGGTAAACTCAACATCGGACCCAAATCCCCATTCAGCAGCAAGCCCCGGGGTTCCGGCTAGCCGCTGTTTCCCTCCCTTCCTTCGATCACTGTGACTGGGGAGGGGTGGGGGTCTGGGACAGGCTCATTGTGGAGCCTGGACAGAGAGTGAAGTGGGAGGAAGCAAGGAGGTGCCCCGCCCCAAGCTCTCTCGGAAGCTGGCCAACTCACCTCCAACCGCCTGCCCCAACACTAGAGGGCGCTACGCCCCTGGCCTTGGGGAACCTTACGAGACCTGGAGGAACTGGGCAGCCTGTGGCCTCTGTGTTCTGATCAGAGAAAGGGAAAAAGAACCAACGTGGATTCAAATTCTTCTCTAATTTTTAAAGGCGGCGTAATGTGATGGAGAAACACTAGTTCTGAATTAAGACAGAGCTGGGCTGAATCCTGCCTCTTGTGCTTATCAGCAACACACCCTAAGGCAGCTGTAGGTCATCTACCACCCTGAGCCCTCCTTCCGTCCGTAAAATGGAGATGATAGTGCCCACCATTTGCAATAAAGGCTGATGGAGGCGAGGTCCCTAATAGGGCCGGGCTCTTGGGAAGTACTCAGTCAGTACAGATTGGTTTCCTACCTACTTCCCAGAGTTCAGGGAAAAAGTTGCTTACTTCTTCACTGCCATTTTACAACTTTTTTTTGTTTTTGGTACTGAGAATATTTGAGATTTACTCTCTTTATAATTTCAAGTATACAATACAGCACTATTCACTGTAGTCACCGTGCTGTACATTAGATCCAGAACTAACTCATGTCAGAACTGAAAACTTGTACCATCATCTCCCCATTTCCCCTACTTCCCAGTCTTTAATGCCTTTCGATGTCATTATTGCCCAAACGTAAAGAAAGTCCCAGGGGCCAGTTCAGAGAAGCAAGAAAAGCACAGATGTTCCTCAGACAGGAAGGCGCAGCAGTGTTCAGCCTAAAACTACCACTCCCACCTGCAACACATTTAAAACAATGAAGCCTAAAAACTGTTTATTTAAGTTTAAATAGCTTCAAAGAGTATCATTTCTGGCATGTTGTAGATGTTGACATTTAAAAGTGTCATATACCACACTTTTAAATTTATCCAATGAAATACAACATCTATGATTTGATGCCCGCTATGATTCACTTAAAAATGCATGTAAAAATCTCATTTAATATTCAGACACTTTACGTCCCTTTCTCTCCAACTTCCTTTACAGATTTTTGTCCCGATGTATTATTTTTTTATACTTCAAAGTACTTTATTGATCCCACTTAAATATAATACATGGAAAAAACCATTTTTAGCATTCAATATATTTTTTCTCTGCTCTCACGGGATTCTCAAGAGTTTGCAATCTTTGATGAAAATAGGAAGAAAGAAGAACAAAGTCTTTCGATGTACATTGTTACTGCTCCCACCAAGCAGGATCGCAGCAGGTCTTGTGGATGTGCCGTCTCCCAGGGACTTGTCCCTACATTGGGTCCCTCCCTTCTTTTACAACGTGGGAGAGTTCCAGCGAGTGAATTCGGTCTCGTTCTTGGGTAACTTCATTTTAGGAAAGAGGGCCCCTGGAAGTGGGGGACCTGGAAAGTGGTTTCCTGAGCACTGTTTTTGTCCGATTACCACCGGAAGGGCCAGTGTATTCCAGTTTTAGAGAGCATTCTTTGCTTCTTTCTCTACATTCTCACCTGCTCCCAAGACAACGTGCCACCTATTTTTGCCCTGTCCGATAGGGTAGTCACTGGCCCAAGTGGCTAGTACGCACTTGAAATGTGGCGAGTGCAAACCGAGATGTGCTGCAGGGATAAAATACACACTGTCTCAAGGACTTTATGTGAAAGAAAGACTCTAACGATCCCAATAAAATTCTTTAATATTGGTTACATGTTGACATCGATAATATCTTGGATATGTGAGAGCTGTCCAGAAAAAATCCAGCTATAAATGCCTCTATTTTTCATATTACATGGCTGGATACTTTTCAGACAGTCCTCATATTAAGCTAAATAAAATACATTATCAAATTTAATTTCACCCATTTCTTTTTACTTTTTTAATGTGGTTACTAGAAAATTTAGAACTACATATGTGACTTACATTATGTTTTTATTGGACAGTGCTACTCTCTATGGCTACTTAAACTCAGCTACAGTTTCCTCATTCTACAAATGAGGATAACAATAATCCCTTCCTCATAAGATTGCTATGAGGATAAAATGAGTTAATATCTGGAAGACAGAACAATCTCCAACATACAGCAAGTGCTTTTTAAATATCTGTGAAATAAATAAAAGACGCTTAACCATATTTGATATCTAAAGGCCTTGTATTAGCTCAGTCTCCTACAAAACAGAATTTGAGGAAAAGCCCAGGTCTATATTTTATTGGAGGAGATAACACCAGGAAAGCAGGCCTGAGGGGAAAAGGGCAATGAAGCAGGGAAGGAAGGAAGGAAGGAAGGAAACGCAAGGTGGGGTGTTGTGGAACGGGCCGCAGTGTCACAAGAAAATTAGTGTAACTGGTTGGTTGATCATGTGAGCTGCCCAGTGAGGCTGCATGAAAACGCTGCATCTAGAAAGAGTTGCTGGTTGGCTGAAGGTGAACGATTTATCTGCCAGTTCCTTCCCATCTCCTGTCTCACACTGATTAAAGTTAGCCCCTTTGCACTTCCTGGTTCTGTCACCTTCTGGGCAGCAGTGGGAAAGTCGGAGAGAATCCAGGGTGCAGGTGGGCTGCACCTAGGCGCCGGAGCCACTGAGCATCCTGACATGGCAGCTGTCGTGGAAATCTTGATGAAACCTGACCCTTAGCCCTGGAGGGCCAGCAGTATCGGGAGATGAGGCAACGGCAGTGGCAGTGAATCTCTGTGACTGTGAGGAGGTCATCCTGTGGTTGGGGCTGGACTACCAGGAATCAGGGCCAAGCCCAGGGGCAGCTGGGGCCAAGTGGAACCAGGGAGGGAGGTGCATCACCACGCCCAGGACACCTGACTCATCCTGGCTGTTGGTCTTCTCCCATGGGATGCCTCACGAGCATCTCAAGTTTAGCCCGTCTGAGACCACACTCTTGATTTCCATCCCTAAATCGATCCCCTCACCCCAGACCCTCCATTTCTTATCTTCCGTAGCTCTGTAAATTCACCCACTTGCTCCGTAAATTCACCCACTGGGCCCCTACTTGCGGTCTCCCTCCTTGCCAGCCCCACACGCTGGCACCCGCAAGTCCTGTGGGTCCCCCTCCAAATCCTATCGCAAAGTCCCTCGCGTTCCTCTTCTTCACCCGATGGCCAGGCCCCTGGCTCTCTCCTTCGACAGTCACAGTAGAGCGTGAGCTGCTCTTCCTGCTTCCTTCTTTCTCCTCTCCGATTACTTCTGCATACAGTAGCCAGAATAATCTTATAAAAGTATAAAAACCAAATCATGTCTTCTCGCTGCTTTAAAACCTTGCAGTGGCTTTCTAGTACGTTCAGAATCAAACCCAAACTTCTTAACCTGGATCTACAAGGCCCACCATAACCTGTCTGCTGCCTCCCCCTCACCTGAGACACCCTCTCCTTTTTCCCTGTTGGTCAGTCTCAGTTTTCCCTGACACACACCCAGTGCCCCCTTGTTTTAGGGCACGAGTACTGTCTGCTAGTGTTTTGTAAACAAAGTTTCATTGGAGCGCAGGCAATTTAGAGATTATGCGCCATGAGCCTCACATGTTGACCTTCTGGCCCTTGACAGAAGACGTTTGTGGCCCCTGTTTCAGAGCCTTTGACCTTGCCTCAGTCCCTCACTGGCTTTTAACCCAGCTGGTTCCTTGACTTACATCTGAACTAGAGCTTCGCTGAGGACCCCGCTTTAACAGAAGCCTCTCGCCCACACTCCCGACCACACGCCTTACTCTCCATCACACCACTCTGCTTCTTACCTTTCCAGCACTTTCTCAGTTTGCCGCCTTTTGCTAATAAATTACTGGAATAAACTTGACCCCTTTGGAGTGGCTCTCAGCCCCCCGCCCCACTGCCCTGGTCTGCACCAGTTCGGCGATCCGGCGGCGGCGGCGGCTGAGAACAGCTTGAGGTGGATGACGCTTCCAAACGACAATTGATGGTGGAGTCTAAGAAGTTGTTGGAGTTCCTTGCGATTCTCACCCCCCGGGGGAGTCGTGACACAACCTCCCTGTGTTTTTTTTAACAAGTCTGTAATTTCCACACACACCAGAAAATACGAAATGAGCGCAGGGAGGCCTGGGTTTGCCCTGCCATCAGAACAGCCCGAGTTACTTGGGCGGGGAGTCACCTACACCCGAGGGCTGCTGGGAGGAAGCTCTCCGCTGCTGCACTTGCAGAGCCCCCTCCGCAGCCACCAGAGGCCGTGCCACCTTCCAGGGTCCGGGTTCCTTCCCAACGTCCCCAGAGCACGGGGTGGACACGCTGGTGGCAGCAACAGCCCAGCGGATGGAGGACACTGGGCCGACTTCCCTCCTTGGGGACTGACCGAGCACGGGCAGGAAAGCCTGTGGCACATCAACACGTCAGGCTGAGACGCAGAACTGAACACAAGTGGCTTTAGATACACACAAGCCGTCCTCAGGTGGGGGGTTAGAGCAGGAAGTGGCTTAGAGGGCCACTCCTTCTGCTTTACAGATGAGAACACTAAGATAGCGAGAAGGGAGCTTGCTAGCTGGTTAAAATTAGAACCAACTAGAACTCAGGTCTCCCCGTTCTCTCATTATCTGCCTGTAGGCTGAAGCTTCTTTCTTGGCTGTTCTATGAGTCCAGGCGGTTTTTCCTGGCAGTATCTGGAATGACTGGACACAGGCAGAATTTCTCTGGGAAGCTTTAATGCAGAAGGCTTGAAAGAGCTCTACAGTTAACCTCAGATGGACCTAGCTACCCAATAGTCTCAAGGCCAAGGCTACGGCCCCACACCACTTTGAGCCCATTTCACACCCATAAAGTGGAATAAGAGTCCCTGAATTACTGGAAAATTTTGAGGATTAAGTGAAGAAATGCCCAAGGCGGGCCCAGCAAGTACCAGACGCAGAGTGGACAGGTGGGCGTGCGGTCAGTGTTAGCCAAATTCTGAGCAGCCCACTTGGCAGAGGAGAGGGCAGAAGCAGGAGATGAAATGTCCAAGGGCTCTAATGGCCTCTCTAATGATTACAAGTGAATTCACAGAAGGAAGAGTTCATGATAAATGCCCCCTTCGCATCCCCCCAATTCTGACCACCCCGAAGGCCAAGGCGGCTAGTGGTTCTGGGCCACCTTTCGTACAGAAGCAATGACCAAGCGTTTGCCTCCTGCACAGGACAGAGCTCTGTTCAGGTGCTGTGAGCGTGATGGTCTCTCCTCTACGTGTCTTCTGAGGAATCGGGATGCCCTGATCTATAACATTTCACCTTCCGGGATCCAGGCTTCGGTATTTCTGGACCCTCCTCTTACTTTTGGATAGGTCCTTAGGAAAGGCATTCCACCCCCTGTAGCCCGTTTTAGAATTATCTAGTGGAACAACACTGTTATTGTTGTGATTCTTTTTTCTTTCCTAGAAGGCCTGATGATGGTTTGGTGCCATTTATGCAGATTATATTCCCTCCCTCTTCCCTAGCCAGGTGACCATCTAGGCACAAGGTAAGTGGAACTCATGTAAATCCATCAGCCCTTCCAAGAAAAAAGTTCCAATGCACGGGGTCATTGATAGTGGGTCATTAATGTCCTCTGTAGGATAAAAGGACACCATTTGTTTTAACATGGGACATTTATTCAGAGGCCCTTGAAGTCTCAGGGTATCTTGCTTCTCTTAAATCTGGGTTGTCCAACCATGCTCTGAGGAATTCTGGGTGTTCAGCAGAGTCTCTGCAGGGGCCAGAGAAGCCAAACTGCCCACCACCCTCCCTCTAGAGAAGTCCTACTTTTAGCCATTAATATTTGCATATTGGGCATCTCTGTAAGATTACCTTTGAACGAAAATTTCTCCAGCTGGAAATTAGCTTGAAAACAGGTGCATCGGAGACTTAAAACAATGGCCACCAGGCTTTGTTCTAGGTGATCTGCATGTGTAATCTTGTGACATAATAATGCTCCTCCATATAATCATCTCAGTAGGTATTATTAGCCCCGTTCCACTGATAAGAAAACCAGGGCTCAGAGAAATGAAGGAATTGGTCCCAAGGGCTAAGGAAGGAGCCCCGGGACTAGAACCCAGGTCTGCCTCTCTAGAAGTTTCTCAGACCCTGCAGAATAACATAGCTTGGTGCAAACAACAGGGGATTTTGAGCTAGAGATTTGAGTCCAAGTCAGTCTTCTGTCTCTCCTTACCTGAGAGGTTCCTGACTAGACATTATGTTTTTGAGCCTTGTTTTCATCTCCACCACATAGGCATGCTAATAATCTGAGGGAGAAGAGGCACACAGCACCTCACATGCTAGTGGGATTGTTGTGTGGAGCCCTGGGAAATGGCCAGACCTCCTCACTCAGGACCCCTCAGTCCCCAGTTAGACTGAGCAGGACTGCAGTCAGCAGACTCCCTGATTCCCGATGACCCCAGGCTTGGGGTTGTCGAAGCCCCTGGTTGCTTTCAGTCTGGAGCCTCTGCTTCAGCTCAGGATCAAAGTGAGTGCTCTGACTTCCCAGCGAGACACACATCCCTTCGCCCTGCAGCCCTTTTTAATTAGCTGGGAGCCTTAGAACTATACCTTTTTGGGTGCTTATCAGTGCTTCCTGATAAAGTAATTAATGGGTTTCTCTTCTCCACCGAGCATCCTCCTGCCCCCAAAGGGCTGTGCTCGGAAGAAAGGTGCTAATTAGTTCCTGTGTGATTATCCGGTTGAAGCTCCACATCTGTGCAAATCATCCCAGCCCTTGACCTCTGCTGGGTGAGACACGAGTTCTGTTTATTCCTTTGCTGGGTGCCAGCTCTGCCCACAGACAGCCTCCCTCCCTCTGACTGCCTGTGTCTGCAGGTGCTACCCTGGCACCCAGAGCCCTGCCTCAAGCCTGTGAGCCATTACCAGGAGCTGTCAGGGAGGTTCCTGGACACACTCTGAAGCCCGGCCGGCCGGCCCGAGCCTGCCTCAGTACAAAGAACAAGGGCAGCAGAACGCTGGCTGGGGCCTGAGGACTGACTCTGGACTGAGCTGTGCAACCTCGGATAAATTGGGCCTCCTCTCCTCATCAGTCTCCTATAGAAAAGGAGTTGGTCTAACTATGAGGGATGGCAAATGTGTGGTTTTGCCAAAGGTGATGGATCGGACACAGCTCTGCACTGTGTCAAGAACAGTAAAGCCACAGCCAGCCTCAGTGAGAAGTCAGAGTTGAAGAGGGTGATCGGTGACATCTGTCACGTTTGATGCGTGTGCCGGGCTTCCTAACTGCGACAGTATTGGTGTTTGGGTAAGGGCGCTTCTCACCGCGTTTCACTGGGCGATGCCTTTCAGGCTGCTCAGTGTCCTTAGTCAACATTCACTAAATGGTAAACATACTCCACGTGTTTCCAAATGTCCCTGGGGCTATGCCACTCCCGGCTGAGAACCACGGGTATGGAGTTGGGATTATTTTGAATGTAGGTGAAGAAGACTGTCCTTAAATCAGTTCAGCTAAAATGGAAGTCTGCTTGCTTACGTGACAGAGGAAGCACGGAAGAGCCTCGGCTACCTTTCTGCACCCAACAAAGATCATAAATGTCGCCCCTTGAGGGGAATCTGCAGAAGAGCAGATTTTTCCATGGGTTCACCTCTCCCAACACCCTTTTATTTGGGGAGAACTAACAAAATAGTTGAGCCGCAAGGCCCTTCCAACTATGGGAGTTGAGCTGGGGAGACAGCACCTATTAGTAGGGACTTAAGTGTGGCCAACTGTAGGCCCCTGCCTGGGACGTAGAGAGACCAAACAAAGCGTCAAAGGATTGTTCGTGGCAACAGTTTTGAAGTTGAGAGTTGCAGGGGGTGGGGTGTGGGGGGGGGTGCTAAGTGTCCAGAGGCGATGGGCTCCAGCAGGAAGGACAACAGTGGTGGTTACAGGAGCAGCAGCAGCCCTGGTGGACTATTTCTGTGATGGACTTGGCTGAGCCTTCACTACCCTGGGTTCCCGCCCCTGCCCTGTTTCTCAGCCTTCCTATTGGTTCTGTGAGTGACCAGGTACCCTTCCAATGAGTGATTTCCCCTATTAAGTTACTGAGAGTTTCTGCTGCTTGCAACCAAAACTCTCACTAATACAAGTGGAGCGGGCCATCTGGGCAGGATGGAACTCCAGAAAGCAAGTGGGATACTCCAATGTTTCAGGGGGACTTGGGAGAGGCAGATTGGAATGAAAAACTAATAGGACCAAAAGGCCATCAAGGCAATTTTCCTTGATAGTGACCTTGTTGAAGACTGAGAATTCATTCCCACCGGTACAGACTCACCTGTATTTAAGGCTTGGCTTGTTGAAGCTCGCTCCTGACACCCTGTCTCATGATCTTTGCTCAGCTCAAGTCCCAGGAGCAAACACAGTGGCAGATGAGACCAGTCTAGATTATGACATCCTTTTCTTTGCCACATAGGTTCTAAATGGACAGGTGACTCCACACCTGTCATTGCCAGTTCTAAAAACAAGTAACTGAACTTAAAAATGCAAGCACCTCACTTCCTGGTATTTCCCTCCTCCCTAATCAACCGAGACACTGCTGAGGAAGGGCTGGGGTTGCTACCACGGAACGTGTGGGTGGGGAGCGTCCTCTTTGCAGTGGAGGTGATATGAGACCTCCAGCAGGAATTGGCAAAAGGTAAAACCCTTGCGGGGCCGGGGTCCAGAAACTGTAGTAAGAACAGTAAGAGGGTCCTCTGTCGGAGCTGCCAGGAGACGAGGCCCGGAGGTACGTAAAACCGGTTGTTTTCCTGTGAGGTCCTCTGCTTCACTGTGGGACCTCCGCTGTGGCTCCTCCTTGAGTTCCTAGTTAATTGTTCACCCCTTCCCACTCCACTACTTCATGGGTGCCTGGAAGGTCGAGGCCATGTGGCACAGATGGGAGGTTGAGACCATGAACTCCGGACGCTGCAACCAGATTTCTTGGGTCTAAATTCCAGCTCTGGTCATAAGCTGAGTGTATTTGGGCAAGTTATTTAGGGACCCAATTTTCTCCCCTAAAATGATAGAAAGAGTAATAGCTACCTCATAAGACAATGAAGATGAAATGTGTTATAAATATAATGTGCTCAGAATGGGGCCTGGCTCACTACGTGTGAACATCGTAGTTCCCTGCGTGGCACCTGGGCTGAGGCTGGGTCACCTGACCAGATGAATACATGATCCAATTCTCCATGGAATTCCCGAATGAGACCAGGAAGTTAGGAAGAGTAAAGTCATCATAATCTGGGTGGGCCCAGGGTTAATGTTTGCTCCTTAAAACCGAAGGGATAGACAACTCAATGGCCCTTGTTGCTGAAGCCCATCAGCTCAGAAACCCTGTGACAGGCCCATGGTGCATGTGTGCACACACACGCACACGCATGCACACCCATGCACACCCATGCACGCACACACACGCACACGCAAGTGCGCACAGACACACAGAAGGCCTTCCCCACGTAGCTCACCCAGGCACCGAGCATCTTCCTTACATCTCCAGGGAGTCCTAGCCACCTTTGACCTGCCTCCCCAGGAATGGGATTCCTCCAGTGACTTTCCTTAGCCTGCAAACCATGTCCACATGCCCAGTGTCCAAGACCCAGGCCTCGCCTAAAAGAGAGAGAGCAGGCACTTGGTATAAACCCGTATTCTGAAACTCCTCCCACCCACAGACCCTCTGGTGTTTTTCTTCTCACCCCTCCAAACACAAAATTCGAACTTGAGAGCTGTTGACTGCCTGGCAGGTCTGGGAGCTTGCAGCATGGCCTCGTTCCCGTCTTCTCTCCCAGGGCCAGAATAAGACCTTTAGTGGCAATAATAGTCCTACTACTACTAAGAGCAAATACTTACATAGTACTTACAACATGCTTAGTACTGTTCTACGTGCTTTTTGTATATTAACTCTTTTTCATCCTCTTAACAATCTTAGGAAATGCTATAATCATCCCATTTTACTGAGAGAGAAACTGACTCACAAAGAAGCGGTAACTTGCCCGGAGCCATGTGGTTAAGAAGAGGCAGCCAGTCTGACTCCAGAGGCTGAATCATTAACTCCTGCAGGATGCTTCACTCAAGCACAGAAAGGTTTATAGCAGCCCCCTCCCACACACACATGTAGTTCAAAAATAAAACTAGGATTAAATCATAAAATGATGTGAGAAGGTACAGGAGAGCTCTGATTGTTTCCCCTAATGGCTACTTTATTGCTTAAAAAAAAAAGAAATCTTTCCAAAAATACATTTTCTCCCTTGCTTGGCTAGTGCCCTAAGCACGGGTTGCTCAGCCTAGCAGATAAGCCAAACATTGCTCTCTTGTCCCTCTGGCCAGAACAGCCTCTACCTGGAAAGTTCAAGGTTGATCAAGACTAGGATAGGTTGCTGCCCCTTGGGAGGCATGGAAGGTGCTTCTTGGCTGGAATGGGAGTGGATTTGGCCCCAATCTGTAAACGGCAGGAGAGCAACTGCCCCAGAGGACAACCTGGTATGACTTGAAGAGTGCACTGTTGGGGAGAAGGAGGCTACCCTGGACATCTGTGTATGCTTGCGTGTGTGTGTGC